>APFE031070556.1:29328-52421 GCA_000404065.3 Pinus taeda
GCAGTTGTTACGGGCCAAAATGGCTAACACCATCGTCCTAACAGAAGGAGCACTAACAGTGGAAAGCATGGAAAATAGAGCCATGGTGGGCCAGATCAAGGGACTTAGCCTAAACTTGGTTGCCCTTCTGCAGGATACATTATACCAGCTACAGGACGGAGCGACAAAAGAACTCTGTGCTAGGGAAGGACGTGTAGTACAAACTCTCACTAAACAACGAATCAACATCGAGTAGCTTAGTCTACAATGCGATGAAGTGCTAACAGAATCTATAGCTGTAGAAAATGGTAGAGGAAGCATGTCGCCATGCTCCAGAGCTAGAAATTGTGTCTGACCTACCAGTTGGAGTGCGAATTCACAGGTTGGGCAGTGGATTCTGCGAGGCAAAGGAGGAAGCAATGAGGATACAACTGAACCTCAACCTTTAGAGTTCTGAAATGCGATTAAAGGCGCAGTAACCCACACACTTGGAAGTTAGGGAATAGCATGCCAGTGTTATCCAAAAAGTGCTAGAGGAAATAGGACAGGCAATGCAGAACTGTACTACTATGTTGGAAGAATCCTTCGCAGTCCTCACTTCCTTACAGGAGGACCCCACCATATAGTGCCTGGAAACAAAGGCGTGGGAGCTTCAAATGTAGTATGACAGTGCGCACGGAATGGTGCAGACAGTTTTCCTAACCCAATGGCAGGCGAAGCTACAACAGGTGAAGGCGTTGAAGGAACAGGTGGATGCCGTGTGACAAAAAGAGGCAATTCTTAAAGCACATGTCCAACCTTGGATTGATGAGGCCTTCCTCGTCATTGCCGATATCAAAGGAAAGATCGCACAGATGAAGGTGATGCATGCCTTAAGATAGGTATTTTACCCTGACAACAAGAATTTGGCTAAAAGAACTGAGCAGATCCATTAGATGATAGAACAGTGTGTTGCGGACCTTCGTGCAGTATAGGCACAGTTGGAGGGGCTCTGTGCCAAGATCCCTGCACCAGCAGAGTGACTCGATATGAGTCACGATGATTGTATTGGGGGCTTATTGGGCATGGGATCCCCCGTAACATGTTTTTGGGGCTCAAGACCCAAGTTTTGGTCAATTAGATTGTAATACTCTACGAATTGTGGGCACGGAGTGCGAAGTCTAGGATGAGTCATAGGGCTGTTCACCCTAAAATATTGTAATTTAATGTAAAGTTGTGTCAACCTACCCATGGTCTATAGACCATTGGATTGTATAAATGTAGTGAGGCTTTAAGTGTAAATATAGCGAAGGAATGATAGATAGAATAGTGAAGGCATGGCTCGAGGTTAGAGGTGAATCTAAAGTGTACTGGGTCATAGTAGTAAGAAGAGGCTCTGCAGCTGAGTGCGTAGAGGCCTAGTAGATTTTGCAGCTGAGTGCACAGACCCTTGGAGCTGAGTGCGCAGGGCAGAGTTGGGTCTATACTTGGGATTGAAAGTTAATAAAGAGAAGTTTACTCTGTGCATCTGTTCTTGAATCCGTATTTTGATGTTATGCATTACTTTTACTCTGTTTATTTACTGCGTGCAATTGATGAATACTTGTATGAATTCTTATATATGAAAATAATCTAAGTAATAAGCTATCAGAGCCTAATTAAGAAAGGCTTGGGTAAATAACATGGGTCACGGTGCAGCTAGAACTACGTGAAGGCGGTATCATAGGGCGCGGGGTGCCCACTGGTGCGTGTACCATAGTAAGTGTGAAGGTTGGAGTGCATACTAATCGCCTCATATCAGACATCCCCAAGGTGCAGAAACCTAGTTCTAGCACCCTCCCATACTACTTCGGGTGAGACCTCAGTCCTCGCTCCGTGGACTGTTGCTGAAAGTGCCAGTAGTATCGAGATTTGCTTGCTAAATCACTTTTGAACCTGGGTCAGGCCCCACTAAGCCAACACTAGGTTCAAATATTTTAAAGTAAAACTAATGACAGGATGGTCAAGCCCATACTTGGTATAGAAATGCCATGACAATGGAGTTGTCCAAATCAAAACCATTGACGGGGAAGGTATCCCCTTGCTTCTCAATGTTATATGTTGAAGTTATTTAGGAAACTTATGTCTAAGGCATAATCCATCAATACCATCAATAGAGAAGTCAATGTGATTTTGAGTGTCATAACTTCTAGTCCTTAACACTTTAAATATTTTCTGTATTCAAGTTTATGTGATCCATAATGAATTAAGCAAAGTCTTTCGGTAGAAATCACACAAGAGAAATTTTTGGCGACGTGTTTTGAACCAACAAGTGTGGTTCATCATCAAGACCAGATGAAGAGGTAGACAATGACAAAGGCTCAAATAGAGAGCACTGTAGAGACATAATTTCAAGTAACGACTATATTTGAACAATAATATTTAAATTATGATATTAATTTATTAATATATTAAAACAAATATTATTAAGTACGATTATATTGAAAGCTAGTTTTTGAAAAATTTAATAATGCTATTTAGGTTTATTAATTTATAAAATATAATAGGTTAACATTATTTAAAGGCTATTTTCTGAAAAATATATTTAATTAATTTATTAAAACCAAATAATTACTAGTTTTTGAAATTAATATTTAAGTATGATATTAGGTTTATTAATTTATTAAAAATATTAATAAGGGCTTAGCTTTTGGAATAATATTTTAAATAAATTTATTAAATGATATTTACTCGTTTTTTTGAAATTATATTAAATTATGATATTAGTTTTTTAATTTTATTAAAAACATATTAAGTAACCACTATTAAAATTAGTTTTTGAGGAAAATATTTAAATTAATTTATTAAAAAATGGATCAAACTTAAAGGAGGGAAGTAAAATTATAAAAGAGTCAGACCCTATGGGGAACAAGACATTTGATAATTAAATAACTAAAATTAAAAATAATTAATGGAAAATAAATTTAATAAACAAAAATATACGAAGCAAGGAGATACTATTATATATCTATATATATAGTTATTATATTATATATATTATATATATTTTATTATATATATATATTATTATTATTATTATATATATTATTCAAAGAATATCATAAATAAAACAGGGTCAATAATAAAATATGGGGTTGAGGCCCATTAAACAAATAACAAAAATACTAAAAGGAGTTAAGAACGAATAGGGTGATAAAATACATAAAAAACACAAAGAATAAAGAAAATAAACTTTAATGAAGAATAAATCAACAACAAATACTATAAAAAGGACACGAATACCTACATTTTTTTCTAGTGGAAAAATTGTAATCTTTCACTATGTGGAAAAATTACATGTAGTAGATGCCCAAGGCATATGCAACTCTGTTGGCCCCCGGCCATTCCAAAAAACCATATCAAAAGATATAGATGGCATAAGCCATTTCCTGTAGGATTGTTCAGTGAGAAAAAACCTATACATATTATCCTCGCAGAGGTATTCATTCTGTTTTTCTATATATCATCAAAAATATACATAGTTTTTTGAGAAAAATAAAAGACTAAGATAAGGCAACAAAAAATATTTCCTAGGGCCTTTTTGCCCTATGGTACTCCTGATCTATGTAAGGCCTGTGGTGGTATTGATAAAGATTTGCTCGCATCTGTTCAGAGATCATCCACAAGCCTCGGGGTAGTAGTGTGCCCTCCTTAGAAAGCCTGTCAGCATCTTCATTATATTCCATGTATATATGATGACAAGAGATTAAGTTAAAAACCACTTTGAAAGTGTTGAATTCATCCAATATATTTCGAAGTGAAATAGCATGACATTGATTTTTATTGTTGAACCAGTTGATAATGATTTTTGAATGCCCATAAGTCTGAATGGTAGAGAAATCGTGAGCTAATGCAAAGTGTAGCAAATGTTTGAAGGTGATTATCTCGGCATAATTGTTTGTTCCCTCCCCCAATCCCAATTGGACCTTGTAGAAATGCTGATCAGAAATATATAAAATGAAGCCCCCTCCGCATCCATGATATTGAGTTTCTTCGTCGAAAAAAGTTCATGGCCTTGTTTTGTCAATCCGTCCGGGGTAGTAGTTCTACGAAAGTGGGTGTTTTCAACTTCTAGAATGTCATGATAGGCTATCATGGCCTTTGCTATGATAAGAGGCCATTGGGCAATTGCTTCATTGAATATAATGTGATTTTAGGTGAGCCATATAGTCCAACAAAGGATGAGAGGAACACATTGTTTCTTAGAGCCCTGGTGTGTTGCGTTCCAGTTGTTCTAGGCTTGTAGTATAGAGCGACCCTACCATGTGTTCTGAGTAGAGAGCTACTGAGTTATTATTTGCCAAAACTAGACAACTATAGGACAGAGAAAAAATAGGTGCTCATTTGATTCAGAGTCTTGGCTGCATAATACGCACCAATTCGGACCATGTATGGATCTGTGGAAGAGGGATTCGCCTATGGGGTTTTTGTTACTAAGGACACTCAACATGAATAATCGTGCCCATAGAGGTTTTTTCAACTTCCAAATCTGTTGCCACCATTCTTTTGAGTTTTCTGGTTTGCGATCTGAGAGGAGGTGGGTGTAGCCCAGCTTTGGAGTATATTTCCCATGCTCAACTAGCATCCATACAAGTTCATCTAGATCATCATTTATACGCACATGAGCTTCAGTCAATGCCTTTAGGTATGTTTTCCAAGACTATTGCCACTATATAGGAATGCCCACTTCTTGGGTTGTCCTCCATTTCTGGTTGAAGACAGTGCTGTGTTCACGATCAACAATTTGTGTGATCACTCTGGTATCTCTATGTTGTAGATGTTGTATCAGGTCAGCTGCCAGCTGATAACTATTTCCACCCTCAATCCATGGGTCAATACCAATGCACATTGGGTTACCATTGTTTATGTTCCATGCTAGACTAGATCTGATGAAAGGCATAGTTTGTAGGATTGTTTTCCAAACTATAGATATACCCAATCATGGCCAATCTGGTAGGCGAACCTAGTCCAAGATTTGCTGCACTAGATGTATTTATGATATGAAATAGTAGTCCATAGATTCTATGTAGTGAGGAGGGTCCAACTCATCTTGGCTGCAAGGGCTTGTGCAAAAACAAACAGGTCTTTTAGCCCCCACCCCCCCCATTTTTTTGGCAGGGCAATTTTCTTCCAGCTCCCCCAAGCAAACGTTTTTCCTTATTTTTGTCCATTCTATAGATATTTGTAGCATATCTATTGTATGTGGCCGAGTATTCCCTGAGGGATCCATGCAAGTGACATCCAGTATGCAGGTGTGGCTTCCAACACAAATTTTATAAGAACTAGGTGCCCTACTTTGGACAGAAATCTGTGATTCCAAATTTTCAGTCTCTTCTCAATTTTAATCACTGGCCAGATCTAGTCAGCAATCCTGTAGCTATGGGGTTTGATCCAGAACCCCAAGTATTTTAGGCCATCTGAGAGATTATGAATTTGATAATGAAAGAAATGGAGGGCTATTCTATCCTCCTGAGGGGAGGTGTGAGACAGAGTGATAGTATTCTTGGATTGATTTGCGACCATTCCAGTGGCTTTTTCAAAGAGTGCAAGAATGTCATGGAAAGTGGTAAAGTCCCTAATGCTGCCATCCAGGAAGATCAGAACATCATCAATGAAAAGTAGGTGAGTGAGGTGGTAGAGTTCACTCATTTTTAGTCCTTTGAGTCTGCCTTCCCTTTTTGCAGTGCTAATGAGCCTACTGAGCCCCTCCATCACTATAAGGAACAAAAGGGGAGAAAGTTGACATCCTTTCTTGAGTCCTTGTTCAGCATGGAAGAACTGGGAAGCAAATCCATTTATGAGTACACTAAAGGATACTGAATTTATGCAGCACATGATCCATTCTGTGAAGGTGAGTGGGAATCCTAGGTGGATCGGGACCATCTTAATGAAAAGGCAGCTGACACGATAAAAAGCCTTTGCAAGGTCAATCTTGAGGATAATGCTTTTCATATTTTTTGTTTTGATAGAGTGTATGGCTTCTTGAGTAGTGCCTATGGCCTCATGGATCTAGCAATCTTGAAGGAAGGCAATTTTCTATGATCTTTGAGATGATTTTTTAGAGGGTATTGCAGAGGGAGATTGGCCAGAAATCATTGAAGGATGAAGGGGAGTTAGATTTTGGTATAAGAGCAATGAAAGTAGAATTGATAGCCTCATACATTTTTTCAGTGTTCCTGCACTCTTCAACTACATTGAGGAGATCATTCCCAATGAGGTCAAAAAAGGCTAAATAGAATTCAATAGACCATCCATTTGGGCCAGGGCTTTTGTCTTTGATGAACCATTTTAATGTCCCTTCAAGTTCTTCTGTAGTGATGGGTGCAGTTAACTCAACTGCAGCTTCTGGATCTACAAAGCTTGGGAAGTGCCCTGCTATTTGAATAATATCAATAAGGTTTGAGGTTGGGGGTTGCTTATAGAGATGTTTGAAGTGTGAAATGCCTAATTGAGATAGTTGATTGAAAGTTTTAGTAATGCCTCCATCTTGTGAGGGAATTTTCTAGATGGTGTTGGAGGCTTTTCTCCCATTGGAAAAATTTTGAAAATAACTTGTGTTCTCATCCCCTGCTTTGAGCCAAAGCACTCTGCTCTTCAGATGCCATGTTTCCTCTCTCTCCTTCAGTATTCTCGCCCTTTGATTTTCTAATTAGATTAGATGTGACTTGGCTTCTGTGGATAAGAAACCCCCGCTTTTGTCATCCATTAGATGGGCCAAGGAGGATTCGTAGAGGCGAGGGTATGGTCATCCCTTTGAATTTTTTCCTTTGCCCATTTGATAGTTAATTTCTTGAGTTGCAGAAGATTATGACAGAACCCCTAAGCTTGGGTGAGACCTTGTGAGGGACGGTTTTGTAGCCAGAAATCTGAGACTAGTTTGGAGCAGGAGGGGTCCTGAAGCCAAGATGAGTTGAATTTGAAAGGGGCCTTGGAATTAATAGAAGGGCTAGAGATTTCAAGATAAATAGGCGAGTGGTCAGATATACCTCTAGATCCAACCCATTGCCTATAATGGGTTAAGCATTGAAACATCGGGGTTTTTAAGATGAAACAGTCTAGCCTTCTAGCTAGTGTTGCCTCCCCAACTCTTCTATTCCTCCATGTGGGCAGGGGTCTGTTCATGGGGATATCTGATAGATGTGCCTGTTCTAGAAGGTTTTCCATGGTATCAGAGAGTGGGTCGATTTATGCCGATGAGCCCCAGGACTCACTAAATCCAATAGAAAAGTTTAGATCACCTCCCATAATGAGGTTGTCTATTTAGGTAATGGAGAGGTTTAGGAGCTAATTCCAGAAAGCCTCTCGCCCCTGACAAGGCCCATAAAAAATCATGTCATGGAGATTCATTCCCAGCTCAGCAGAGAAGATGTTAATACCAATGAAGCCATTTCCTCCCCAGGCCGATGTTAGGTTAATGGAGTGTGGATTGTACCCCAGAGCCAATCCATTAGATCACCCAACTGCATCGAGGGTGAGGAATTCCCATCCCGGGTTTAGACTCCTCAGAATACAGATAATGTGTTGAGCTTCACCGAGGGTTTATGTTGGCACTATGGCACTGATTTAGAGCTATGGCACAGGTGTTGTCCTTGATGGAAACTCTCTTTGGTAACAGATCTCATTTTAGGCCTTCAGAATGAAGGAAAAGACATATATGCAGGTTCAGCTAGACGAAGTCGTGTATACAGATGGGTTAGATGTTACAAAAGCGCGTATATGCTGGAGAACTTACCTTTGGTCCGTGGAAGTTAGTCCTTGGTATTTGAACCTATGGTTTTGGACCATGGTACCTCGTCAGAAGTGCTGATCCCAAGTATTGGGTCTGTGTTATTGGTTTATTATGGTTTTGGACCGTGGTATTATGGAAGGTCTAACACTATAAAAGAGGAAGGAGATCATGTGGCAAAGGATCATTTGAATTATCATTAAATATCTCACAAAGTGCTAGATTTGGAATACTAGTAATTGGGTTATGGTACAGATTTGGATCTGAATGAAGGAGAAACCTTAGCGCAAAGAGAAGGATAAGTTTTATTAATGGGTCATAATATTTAAGCTTGAATGACAGTATCTTTGTACGATTTTGGTTTGTTATAGGTGGCGCTTGCTTGATCTATAACACTGATAATCGGGGTTAATTAGTGTTTGAATATCTGAAAGAGTGAATTATCCTTTATAGATCTGTACGTAGGTTCAGTGAAGTGAGGGAGCGTATACACGCTGGTTCAGTGAATGAAAATAGCATATACGTAGGTTGTTCCAAACACAGAGGCGTATGCGCGCATGTTGCGGGTTATTGAAATAGCGTATATATTTTGAGTTATGATCTAGCTGCTTCTCTTTATTGTTGTTGTGTTCTAGGTTGAGATTTTGGTGTGTGGTTTCTGGTACTATGTTTTGGGTACAGCTGTCAGAGAAGTATCTACTTGATTCAAATCTAATTGGTGAAAAGGAGATGATTGATTGATGTTCATGAATCCAGTCTGAAAATTTATGAAATGTGGTGCCTGGACAAAAGAGAAGGTTGTTGCCTTCTGTAGGCCAGCACTTAGGTACTAGTATCTTGGCTAATGCAAGAGATAAAGGGGGTTGTAGCGCCCTTCCAGGAGAAGCTAGAGAATGAGAGAGGGTTGTAGCTCTCTGCAGGTTGCAGCCTGCGTACTGGTAAAGGACTGCACCAGTACATTGTAAAAGAAGTTTCTAATTTAAAATAAGATAGAGACGAATTGCAGCAGGTGGTTTTCACCCACATTGGGTTTCCACCTTATATCTTGTGTTCTTGTGTGTGATTGTCTTTCTGCTCTGCTTTACTATTTCTAGTTACTGGTTATTTGATTCTGAAACACAAATTAACAATCAACATCAAAAAGATAAAGTAAATTAATAGTTTGCTTTGTATACGCGGGTCTCCTTCTGCATAATTGCGTATATACGCAGGTTTAATTAACTGAAGTAGCGTATATCATTTATTTTGAAAAAGGAATATTTGACTTGATAATACTGATTCACCCCCCCTCTTAGTATTATTTCCAACACTTAGTGGCTCTATAGTGCATGGCACACCTCTATCCCACAAGGATGCATCCCTTGCCCACTACAATTGCGACTTGCACCCTTGTTGATCCTCCCTAACACACTACACACTTTTAGTCACTAGGGTGCCTCCTCCTTTCTCACTACAACTACGACCTACGCCCAAGAGAAGCCTCTCTCTCTCACAAGTGTGCACTACACAATTCTAAGATCCATACTTGATCCCCTTATGCATTGTGATCCTAACTTACACACCCCTTGGCCTTCTCTTCCTTGCATTGGCGTAGTGCGCACTTCTAGTGGCTAGTGAAGCCACCCTGTTTCATCCTTGTTAAACTTGTGCTCCCAACTTGTGAAATTCCTCCTTAGTCACTGTCTTTTTCATAGTTTGCATGTGATAGCTAGGGGATTTCCAAGAACTACTTTTTTTCGCCATAAGTGATTCTCCACTTATAGGTGTTACAGACACATAACACGTTATCCTTTCATATTCTACAGAGACAATGCCTCCCAACACTCAACACGATACATCAAAAAAAACTTCAGAAAATAGTATTGAGGAGTCAGTGGAATTTTCCATGCCAATTGTTCCCATTCTATCAGACACAAAATGTTTCATTGATAAATCTCTCAAAGTCTCATGGCAGGATATAAAATATGCCTTCATGCAAAAGGAATTCTCAGAAAACCTAGAAGATAGGGAAGTATGCATAAAAATTAAGAGATCCAAAATGCATAGAGTAGCATGTAGATTTCTAGTACTACCTTGTACAGAAGTTATTGAATGGGTCTTGCTACATAGGGATAGCAAGAATTTGGTTCTCAATAGTGAAAGCAGAAAGGATATTTCCACCTATCATCCACATGATTTACATTCCTATTATAAGATGGTTACTCCCACGTAGTATTCGAATACATAGTTCTACATGACTTGCACTAACTTGAATACTAGGGAGATTATCAAATCATGGTGGAAACAGCATGCAAAGATTCACCAAAAGCCAAGTGTGTTTTAGAAAACCAAATCCTTGAGAAAAAATTATTAGTATCTTATGGTGATGTGCAACAGATTACATGGGTTGAAGAACGCAAAATATTTTGAAGAGAGATGGATTTATTTACCAAACCCATTTGTTTCTAGAGGTAGGATCTTCAACTAGGTTGACATCATCTCTCACCAATGACATATCAATGTACAATAGACCAAGACAACTTTAGAATCCATATAGTCACCAAAACTCTATATGTACACTTATTTGCAAGATGGAATCTGCACTTGCTATGAATTCACATGGATGAAATGGAATTGGACCCCTCAAGAGAATTTTTTTGTATATTTTCATTGCAGATTGTGCCAGAATTTAGTTTTAGAGGAGTATATACAATATTGGTCGAGCATGTCTTTGTAGTTTTATATCAGAAAAATAAAAAATAATAATAATAAATAAATGAATATGAATAAATAAATAAATAATAAACTAAATAAAAAAAAATAAAAATAATAATAAATTAATAAATAAATAAAATTAAGTAATATATCATATATATATATAATAATTTGGAACCTCCCTGCATGAAAAATCAGGTGAAGGAGGCACTCTATGAGATTGCGGATTGGTTCGCTTCACCAAAAGGCACATACATCAGAGTTTCGGGTGCCAAATCATCCCTCACCTTATGCCAAGGTATCTGACCAACAAGGTGGCCTTGCAGGATATTTCCTATCAGTTGAAAACATGTTGAACAATGGTTTTTCTGCACAGCTCCAAAGGAATAAGAAGTCTCCATGGCCCTCTTTTCCTTTATGGATCAGATTGTATGAGCTTAAGAGCCTTAATATGGGTGAAGTTGAGATTGAAGAACCTAAGTGCCTTCATTTGGAGTAATGAGCATTCATAGATATGACCCTAGAAATTTTTATAGATAAAATCGTACCAATATACGTTACACCTGGTCGTATGTACCTAGGATAGTTCCAAAAGATGAGAAGATCAAGAACTAGTACAATGCATTAAGGAAGGATCGACCGGCAGATGAGGTAGCGCCCTCCCATGTTTCACAGGTACCAGATACATAGATGGAGGAGATTCAGTAAGAAGTGACTACCCCAGCTGACATTGTATTATCAAAGAGATCCAAGCATGATTGAATAGCAGAGGGAAGTGGAAAGTTCAAGGCGGATCCTATTTGCAAAGGTGAAATAGAGGTGGAGCAGTAAAGAAAGCTAAAGGAGAAATAAAATAAAAGATAAGCGGAAGAAAATTAGCAAGAGGAAGAGCGCAAACAGAAGGAGGAACAATAGAAGAAGAAGAAATATGACTTGCTTAAGAAGAGAGAGGAATTGAATAAGAGAAAAGTGAAGGATCTGTAAAATAAACAACAAAAATAAATCTTAAAGAAGCAGAGAGAAGAGGAAGAAAGTAGGAAAGGAAAGGAAGAAGAACAGCAAAGTTGGTTATAGGAAGAGGATATGAAGAATAGATAGGAAGAGGAAGTTGCACGGAAAATGGAGGAAGAATTAATGGCTCATTACATAGAGGAGGAGCTAGAAGAGGAGGAAGATTTTGAACCAATTGCATATGTGCCCAAAATTCACCCTAAACCTCCTCTCATAGGTAGCGATCTCCCATTCAACAAGATGGAAATCATTCCTCACCTAATGACAGGGTCATGGATATATCCAAGTTTACCTTCAACCAACTAAAGAAGGAATGTATAGGAGAGGTGAAGGTAATATCCTGATGATCGTGTTTATCCTGTCACCATAGACACATAAAGGGTTATAACATCTAACACTATGAGGAATCCTCGAGCATCATCACAGTAAATGTGTCCTTTGTGACAGCAACACAGGATAATAAAGAGTATATTTTGAGTCATAATGAACCACTGTGAAAGGAGCTTACTATCATAAAGCAGTAGGTTGATCATCTTGTTGTAGAAAACCATAGGTTGTCTTAAACCAGTATCAACACAATAGAAGTGTGGTATTCCATACTTGAAGAGATGAAACCACTTGAGGATACTATGAAGCATATTTACAATGAGATGATCCTTTTACATGAGGTGATGGCGTCCCTAATTGAAATCCAAAAAATATCGTAAGAAATCTTGAAGGTTCTAAAGGTTGCAAGTATAATTATGGATTTGATGCACGATTGGGGCATCAAGTATCTCAATATTCCTAAGTGGTGGTCAAGAAGGACATATTAGCAATCAAGGTGGATAGAGTAGATTTGAGGCTACACACTCAGAATTATAACCAGCTTGGTGAATAGGTGACCAACATTATAGCTACCTTTTCTCGATTGCACAGCAGTTTAGAGTCCTTGGCACAAAATCATAAAATAGATTTTGTGGGCCCACTTGGAAAAATAAGGGATAAGGATGTCATCATGTAGGAGGTGAAAGATTTCATTGAATAAATCAAGAAAGCTTGGAGGTGACCAAGAGTACCATTCTATAGTACGTTACTGGGCCAACCAAAGTTCATATGAATTTATTCATGTTGTGGAGTATCATGCAATTAAACTCCAAATACATACTATCGAATGCATTGGAGGTGAAAATGTGGTTCAATGCAGATCCACTAGCAAGAGTCAAAGTTATTGCAGCAGATTTCAAAGCATGGCACTCGTGCATTACTAATGAGCTCCACTCTCAAGCTATTGATTTGTGTTTTCCTCCTACATGACAAGTTTTGTCCTATTATAGTTTTGTATTATATAGCCACCATTTTTTAATGTAATTTGTCTTTTATGAAAATAAGAAATTCAAATGTAAAAGGAATTCCAAGCTACACTTGTGGAATATGAAGAGTCACATAGAAGTCCATAGGTTTTAGAAGTCAAAGAGTCATGAGGAAGCTCAAAGATCACTTTCATTTGTTATAAATAAGACCTCATAACTCAATTAAAGGTCTTGGACTTTTGGATAATTATCCTTGGATTCTCTAGTTGTGCATAGGGGAGAAGATCATTATTTGGAAAAGAAAGTGGTAGCTTCATGTTCCACTATTGGGGCTATTGTTTCATCATTGTAATAGTGTACTTGGATTTGTCATTTAATCATCAAAAGATCTTAGAGTCAACATAATTTTATGCATGTATCATGGATGTTGTAAGACTATTCTTAAGATGTTGTGGTATATTTTTATGTTAAACATACTAAAGAGAATGAATTATTTCGTTCTTTAGATATGAATCTTGTTGAGTTTATTTTTTTATGTGTTTTCATGATCGTTATTATCTTGTGAACTACTTTGCAGGTTAATTAACGACTCTTATTATATTTCTCTTGTATGCCTCTCTTAGGATAGTACTACTACTTTTCTATAAGAACTTTGTCTCTTATCTCCCTTTCATGGAATCTCCCTTTGTGCTTCACAATTGGTGTCACACAAAGCTTAGACACTTGCAGTCCCCAAAGTTATGTGTGTTTGGAAGCCAAGGCATACTCTAACATCTCTTGCAATTGTGTTTAGGTGTAATATATGGATGGGGCTCCTATCGAAATGGCGTGAGGTCTAATTGGGACTTCATATCGAGGAGACCCCATGTATGTTGGCAGCATCCAACAGTGTCAACATTTTGGTGCTAGAAGGAGGGCCAGATGATAAGTTGAGCCTATGAAGTCTGTTTAAATCTCTTACCTTAAATGGCTTCATCCTTAATCTTAATCCTAAGATTGTTTTCAAATGTTTTAGGTCTTTCAATCCTCGTGGAATGTTTACATAAATTGTTACATTTAAAGTTTGATGGAAAGGGTTGAGCAATCATTCTTGATTATATGGTTGAATTTATTCCATTCTTATTTTCAAGATGACTTTATGTTGAGGATCCTTGCTAGGTTATTTACCCTCACATTGGAAGGTCATGTCGAGCACTGGTATTATTCTTTACCGGTTTCTTCCATTCACTCTTTTTAGCAGCTAGTTAAGGAGCTTCGAAAATATTTTGACAAGTATGAATATCGAGATGATTGTAAGACAATTAATCAACTGAGGATGAAATTGGATGAATCTTTAGAAGAATTTGTTGATCGATCTCTTCATATTTTTTATGAGTTTCCTGAGGAAGATATGGATTGGGAATCTACGAATGAGAAATTTCAGTATTTGGTTAGAATTTCGGTATTTGCGAATTTATCCTTGCAAAGTTTTCAAGGTGGATGTTTTTATGATCCCATTCTTGGTGAGACCAATGGCTCGTAATAAGAATCTTCGTGAGTTGATCCAAACTTTGCATAGATGTGAGTCTGAGAAGTTTTCCCGAGTTGTCTCCTTTTATCATCCATCATACCATCATCGAATAGAACATACATCTACCTCACACCATTATGCTTGTACTGCACACCTTCGTATTCGTGTGCAAATGTTTTGGTCATTTATCCCTCTTATTGCACATTATGTTACTTTGGCCTTACTCGTTGTTATATTTCATTCCAAGGGTTGGAAGCATCTTTTACAGTTGCATTGGAAGTTTCACTTCACTTAGCCCTAACCTTTTATCCCCTTAGTTTAGGTTAGGTCTAGTTGTATCTAGTTAGTTTGTGTCACATTGTTTTCTTTTCGTTTTCATTGTTCACGTAATTTTCCTTTTTTTTGTTTTGAGTCATTTGTTTTTGTTTCAATCCACATTGCCAGCTCTGAGACAATGTGGTTAAAATTTGAAAAGGAAAATTGTAGTGATGTGAAACTCTTGGCTAGCCTTCAACTCTTCTCCTTTGTTCAGGCCTACATATCTTTTAGTGTCGATGATGTGTAAATGGAAAATATGATTCATACAACCAGAAATCCATAAGTAGAACCATGATGCCCAAATCTACTTTAGAATCTTCATTCCTTAACTCGGTATTGTAATTAAAAGGTGTTTTTCATGTTGATCCAATCAAGTAGAGAATGTAAAATGGGAAAACTAGTAGCGGGCATATCAATATCAAAGGTATATCTAATTGTCTCTAAAGGAACAACCCTTCTACTCTCAATAAGTCAGGATCACTCTTCCACCTTCGAGATAAAGAGCCAATAAAATTACAATGAGCATAAAGTTATAAAATAAAATAAAATAAAGGATGAAAGAATATAAAGGTTTCCTGCGCATAGGGGTGGAGCAAGCAACTTTGTCGAAGTATTAAATAGGTTCGTTGGCGCAAAGTGATGCTTGTGTTCTTGTATTGAATATGTCGAAGTACTAAATAGGCTCGCTGGCAGCAGAGCAACACCAAAGATGAAAACTAAGACTCTGGTCATCTTAAATTCGAAACTACATATTACCCTTATCCCGGATCGAAACAATTGTGACCTGGAAGCCTTTGTGAACATGTTTAACCGAGTAATGGAGTAGAGGAAGATATACACATAATCGGTTTAAATGGGGAAACCAAGGTAATCCATATGGTGAATCAATACTTCCTAAAGGACTAAGACTTTATGCATAAGGTAATACCTAAATAGAGAAGTCTGATTCTTCTAGTGTGTCACGAAGTGTTGTCGTTGCGACAACGACCCTTCAAAATTTTTGCCTCATTCAATTTTGGAGCCTACCTTTGTTTTCATGAGTTGTCACTCTTAGCTCTCTTGTGTGGTCATGTCATTTGTTCATGTTTTACTAAGTGTCAATCATTCTTTCAACATATATAAGTGTTGATTTTCCTCCTAGGTCAAAGTTTCCTAAGTGTTGCTTTCTCATCTTATGGAAGTTGATGTGTAGCCTTTCAAAAGATAGAAAAAACATGAGTTTTCTCTATGACCTAGTCAACTCTCTTCACTTGACATGCACATCTCACACAAGCAAGAAAGTGCATCTTTTTTTCCTAATTAAAATGCACTTTCCAAACTTAGTGAGCACACATTCACTATTGATGAAAATTGCGCCCACTTGACCCACAGTGCACTTCCCTTTCCTAGTGGAGCACACTCCTTGTCTTCAACAAGTGCACACTCCTTGTCTCCAGTAGGTGTGCACTCCCAATTCTTCATAAATTCGCAGTCCTTTTTTGTGTTGAAAATGTGACTAGTTTCAATCTTCATAATTGTTGTACTCATTTCAATATGTATCCTATGTAACAAAGAAGAAGAAAAAAAAAGGAAAAAATTTTATTATTAAAGCATGGATTTCATGCTCCTTATTTATGGTCTTCTAGGTAAAAGCATGTTTTTCATGCTTCTAGGGTTTTTTAGGTCTTAGGATTTATTTTCATGAGTCAAAGGAGTCAACATCATGTTTATAAGACCCTTCTCAGAAAACGTATTTATAAAAGGAATTATTTTTTAGTCTAGAAAGTCCTATAATCTCCTAAAGTACAAGTTGGCCCTGGAAACAAGAAGTTTTCCTAAAGGAGGGAATTCAACCCCTTGAGAAGGATATATAAAGGAGAAATTAGACCTCATTCTACCAAGACGAATTCAATCATCACATTTGAAGTTTCTAGCGAAGGTACAAAATTGGGTCGCCAGTATAGAATCAGGGGCAGAATAGGCTGAAGGTACAGAACCGGGTGAGGAATAGGCCAAAGGTACATAACTAGGTGTGGAACAGGCCAAAGGTACAAAACCGAGTGCAAAACAAGCCAAACTTTACTGAACCAGGTGCGGAACAAGTCAAAGGTACAGAACTGGGTGTGGAGCATACTAAATGTACATAATCAGGTGTGGAACATGAGGAAGGTACAGAATTGCATGCATAATAGGCCAGAGGTACATAACAGGTTGAAGGTGCAAAACTAAGGTAATACACCAAAGGATCAAAGTAGTTTTGCAAATTGCAGAGTTGAGGCTGGTAGGTTGAAGCATGTTTTTCATGCTTCTAGGGTTTTTTAGGTCTTAGGATTTATTTTCATGAGTCAAAGGAGTCAACATCATGTTTATAAGACCCTTCTTGGAAAACGTATTTATAAAAGGAATTATTTTTTAGTCTAGAAAGTCCTATAATCTCCTAAAGTACAAGTTGGCTCTGGAAACAAGAAGTTTTCCTAAAGGAGGGAATTCAACCCCTTGAGAAGGCTATATAAAGGAGCAATTAGACCTCATTCTACCAAGACGAATTCAATCATCACATTTGAAGTTTCTAGCGAAGGTACAAAATTGGGTCGCCAGTACAGAATCAGGTGCAGAATAGGCTGAAGGTACAGAACCGGGTGAGGAATAGGCCAAAGGTACATAACTAGGTGTGGAACAGGCCAAAGGTACAAAACCGAGTGCAAAACAAGCCAAACTTTACTGAACCAGGTGCGGAACAAGTCAAAGGTACAGAACTGGGTGTGGAGCATACTAAATGTACATAATCAGGTGTGGAACAGGAGGAAGGTACAGAATTTCATGCATAATAGGCCAGATGTACATAACAGGTTGAAGGTGCAAAACTAAGGTAATACACCAAAGGATCAAAGTAGTTTTGAAAATTGCAGAGTTGAGGCTGGCAGGTCGAAGCTACATCAAGTTTGTGATTCAAGGAAGGACTTGTTGGAAGGGTTGACTTGGTACTTGGAGAAGGATTTGGTCTAGGGTTGGGTCTTTGTATCTCATTTGAAGTAGATTCTAAGAAGAGAATAGTTTTTTCTGATTTTTCCCCTTAGAAGGGTTTTTCCCTGGCTGAGAGCCTAATTTTAGTACCCTCTATTGTTGTTATTTCGTTCTTGATATTTTTTTGATGAAAATATCTAACTAAAGAACATAAAGAAGACTAATAAAGTTCACAACCAAAGATCAAGGTAAAGGAAAATAATAATTACAAGTTGTCACTTTACATTTATCCAACAAGGTACCAGAGTTAAGGTGAACAAGGAAGGACACTAGAAGGATTTTCTTGTCAAGGGGAAGGAAAAATGAAACTCTCATGGAGTGTCTATTGAAGGAATCTAGTTAAAGACTCATTGGTAGAAGATATACTAATATAGGGTTTCTACATTGAAGAAGACCAAGGACTACATCAAGCAAGAAGGATGTTGATCTCACAAGAAGTTTATTTGGAAGGCATCAATCTTGGAAGTTGTTAGTGGAAAAATCATAGCGAACATCTTTCAAGGTGTTAGACTCCGTCTCACGTCAGAGATTGATTCTTCTTCAAAACCCTGTTTTGAAGAAGAAATCATAATGTATTGTTTTAAATTATGTAATTTATCTTCAGCTCTTCAAAGGCATCAGCGCTCACTCCTACCTTGCCCCAAAGATCCCCCTGCAAAAACTGTGCTCAATCCCCGCACCCGGAATTGCACTCCCTCCAATTGCCACCAAAAAACCCAAAAATCTTTAAATCAACCCCCCTTATCAATTTACTAGCCTAATATCTTTGATCCTAATTGGTCAGCTTATCATATTGAAAGATCTACCGAATCTGACCCGAGAGAGCCTTCTCATACCTCGTAGGGCTAGCTACGAGGTGAAATGGTTTGATGTAGCCTTGAGAGTTTGTCTATCTCAGCCTAGGTGAATTTCAAGCGCTAACATATTGGCGACCATACTGGGGAGAACAAACTTATCGTTTGCTCATTGATGTGTTATTTCATAAGTCTTAGACGGAGTCTGAAGATACGCCAGGTAACCTTCGAACACGCTCTTGTTTTACATCAGCGTTAGTAGATAAACGCTACTTCAGTCGATCTCCGTGAGCTTGTGAACATAGCGTTTCATTGACACTTTACCCCAGTACATGTATCAAGTTTAGATCTGATTGTTGATGGTGAACAACGATCAGGCACTTGACAGGCTGAACTATTTACCCGGCGACTCCAATTCGATCCAGACAGTCCAGTGCTTGCTGATCCATTCATGCAATGGAAGGGTATGTGGCAGAACCTTCCGTGTGTGAAGCTGTAGAAGAAATAAGACATTTGTTAGCAAATCTTGAATTTGATGAAAATGTTTACAGTGTTTGGCTTCATTTGTTCAAATCTTTAAAGGTCTTCAAAATTGAATTGTGCGAGTTAATTGTTGAAAGAATTGAAGACGAGATTCAATGGTTAGATGAGCAGATCCAGTCCTATGATTTCCAAGACCCCAAAAAGTTCTTGGAAATCCTTCCTCCATTGAAACAAGAAATCATAGAATCGCCTACAGACGTTTACATTGACAGTGTGCAGCTGGAAGTATGCATTGCAGAGTTGGGGCAGCCAACAGAGTCTGTCTTCCGTGATCCTATTGCGGCATATATGACCATGTTTTTCAGTTTGATGGACAAATCAGGCTGTCTTTTCCGTGACCAGGGTCATTACTTACATGAAGGGCTGCCAGCAACTGCATCTGTGACCTCGTGGCAGCATTCTCAAGCGGCTTCATTTTCAGGTTTACTTGAATGGCTAATTTGGCATTTTAGGATTACCTGATCTAGTGTTTGTAGAGCAAGGTAGGGTAGTTTTGTAAATAAATAAGCAGCGATAAGAGCAGCATTTGGTTTTAGTTTGCTTGAAGATTGTTAAGTTGTTTTTTCATTCATTTCAGTTTGAGATCAAATCAGTTTGAGTTGTGTCGATGATGAATCCATTGCCCAATGGGTGGAGGCACTATCTGCTCTCCCAAAGTTCTGCGGTTCTTGGCACCTCCACAGAGCGGCAGCTGCCATCCCAAGTGGAGCCGATGTTAGACTCCGTCTCACGTCAGAGATTGATTCTTCTTCAAAACCCTGTTTTGAAGAAGAAATCATAATGTATTGTTTTAAATTATGTAATTTATCTTCAGCTCTTCAAAAGGCGGCAGCAACTTCAACCTCCTATCTCTGCAAAAGCACAAAACAAAACATCATCAGCAATCCCTGCATTTGATCATTTCTGGTAAACAGAGTTGTTGCTAATGTGACCTTGGCAAAGGTGGCTACTGTTCCCAAAACCTAGTTGCTTGCCTCTACACCAAGTAGAGGAAGGACAACGCACAAACCAAATAAATGAGGCATTTCTCCAGTTGTGTACTATCTCAAGGGATATGAATATGAAAGTAAGAAGTGAAGCTCTTTATTCTCTTGGAAGAATGTGTCCCTTATCTGAAAGTGTGTTGTTTCAAGCTTTGAATAAGAAGATTTTGGGGCAAGCAGCGAAGAGGGTATCAAATAACTTCTCTAGTGGAACTCCTGAGGGTGATAGAGACCTAGCATGCCATGGCAGAGGATTAGATCTTCTCACTTTTAGCGCTGTTGAAGATGAATTCTCAGAGGTTCGTATAGCTACCATTGACAATTTGATAAGGCTCAGTGGATTCTCTAAGAAATTTGCTGATAATGCACTGGACTTATTTGATGGATATGTTGAATGATGATTCTACGGAGGTTCGCATGCATACCTTGCATGGTTTGCTACACATGGCTCATGTAACAGTTCGACAGTGCAGGAAAAACACATGCATATGTTTCTTGGTATGTTCGATGACATCAACTCTGATATACGTTCTGCAGCAAGGAAACTTCTTGGTCGAATAAAGCTACCCAGCATATCTATGTTTAAATGACAATTGAAGCTCTTATGACTAATCTGGACAAGCATCCCCAGGATGAGCAAGATATTATCTCTGTTATGTATTGCATGGGCAAAAGCCATGGCACATATATCTTGTGCTCTGCGAATGAATTTGTACAACAGATAACAGCATATTCAAATGAAGATTTAGGTTTGGATCAACCTCAAGTAGCAGCGTTATTGATCATGATGTTGGCAGCAAAAGTCTCAAATGTAGGAATCCGTTTTCAAATCCTAAAAGAGGTGGTTTCATAGCCGAAATATTTCCATGGAAAGTTCATTAGTGCTCTGGGATCAACTGTAACTGTAAAAATGCAGAGTCTTACCTTTGGGTTCCTCCCTCTATCATACAGAGATTTTGATATACCAAGATTCTTCTTTTGAGGAGGTTGAGAATAGGAATGCAACCCAAAAAGGAATGGAGGTCAAGTACTCTAATTTATTGGAAGTGGAGTTCGATGAAACAGAGAATCTGAAGAAGGTATAAATAAAATCCGTCCCTGAATGAAAGTGCATTAGTGAAATCTGTAGCCATCCGACTCTGTTAGCAAGTGAAGTAATGGTCAGTTTCTGAGAGATGGGATTGACAAATCACTCACAAGTTTTCAGTGTAGGGTGTTCATCAAAATCACCACTATTCTATCTTATTGGTTTGCTATCTTATTCTTTTGGTTAATCACCCTCTGAATCAGGCTTTTAGGTGAATTTTCTGCTGTTCAGTTTAGGGGTGCTTGCTAAGTTTTTGGTGAAAGCATTTGAAGTCTATTCAATCTAGAGCTGGGCAAGCTATCATTGAGCAGAGCGATCAACCTGTTTTACTCCCGAAATCTTGATTGGAGAGCGATTTTTCGGGATCCATGTCAGCCTTTGTTTGTGGATGTTGGAAGCGATTCTGGTGTAGACCCAGCTGCTGCTGGGTTACAGGTGACATCAGATGGCAAATCTAAAATCTTAGATATTATTGACTGTACTGGCAGTGGTGATATTGACACTTCAAAAGTGGTTAAAGCTGACAGTAATGGTTTCATTGCTGGGGCATCGGGGGCACAATTGATGGTAAATAAGTCATGGAAGAATCCCTCTGGAGAGTAGCGAGTAGGCTATAAGTTGCTATATGATCTTTTTACAGGGACATTGACTGCTCGCTTAAAGAAAGAACGAAAGAAAAAATGGGAAGAGAAACATGCTGAAGCCACACTGGAGGCTTTAAGTAAGCTCACGGCATTTGATCAGAAACACCCTAAACCTGGCAGTAGCACATTAAAAAAGGAGCGTGAAGATCTTCAAAACAGAATTGATTATCTTCAGAAACAAGTGGATTGCTATGAAGACAAGGGCCCAGTAATAGATGTTGTTGTATGGTATGACGGCAGCGTATGAAGAACAGCACTTGATACACAAGACCTTGAGGAAGATCCGGAACATGGAAAACTTGCAAATTTCACTCCTTTAACAAATTACAGGATCGAGCGGAAGTATGGTGTGTTTAGCAAATTGGATGCTTGTACTGTTTCAGTAAATATCTATAATGATGGTAGCATCCTTAGTATTGTCACAGATTGTTCTCCTCATGGTACACATGTAGCTGGCATTACTGCTGCTTACCATCCAGAGGAGCATTTGCTGAATGGAATTGCACCAAGAGCACAAATTATCTCATGTAAAATTGGAGATTCTCGATTGGGGTCAATGGAAACAGGAACGTTATGGAATAAGAGCAGTCTTTTCCCATTTAGATTATATTTTTAATGAAAACATGAATTTTTTGCCCCCGAGTTCAACAGTATCATAGCGTTTTGGTGATAAAAGGACCAAACACCCACCAGATGACATCAATGCAGCTCTAAAGAATGACTTGCAGCTTCATCCTTATTCGAAGTCCCCTGTCAAATGTTACGGTGGAGGTATCAGTATGGGATTTGGAAGGGACCTGTCTATACCACAAAATCAATAAAAATATATCAGTGCCATCAAAAATAACACTTCCAGTTTTTAAAACGCAATATCAAAAATTACATAATGCAAAGCTGGCAACTGAGACGACAGAGGGATTGCGTTCAAGGGTGTCAAGCCCTTTTTCCAGGAAGAACAAAAACATTCAAATGACAGAGATGAAAGAGGATGGGGACATCTGGAAAGAGCAGTCTTTGCCGTTCAACAAAAGCCGCAAATGCCTGCATGCGTGGATTCATGTGCTCGACAGATATGCCCATTATTATCGGATAAGAAAGATTGTAGGGGGGTCGATTTCCATCCGATATATGCGGTGATTCATTCCAGATTATCAAAATCTTATCCTAATTTCGGTAAATGGCCAACGCATTTCCAGATTTGGGGCGCAGTTTGCAAAGTGGCGTTCATAGGGTCGGTTGCGTGTCAAAAACTTGGATTCGAATCAGGGTTTTGTCGAGATCTCCAGTGGCTCGTTGATTGACTGTGGCTTTCCCAGATTTTAGTCGACTCTGTGCCAACAGCAAAGCTATCTTTAGGGTCGGTTGCAACTGTCAACAGCCTCCTATCCTGTACAGTGAAAACGCTTGATCGTACAAGGCGCCTCTTGGAGCAGATGGAGGATTCTATTCTATTTTTATGGATTTAGTTGAAACAGCGCCCCTGCTTTTGGG
>APFE031070570.1:0-22940 GCA_000404065.3 Pinus taeda
TTTTTTTTATCTTATTATTATTTTAGGGCTGGGAAACATAATGCATTAGGTAATTGTGTTGAACTGAATTAGTTAAGTTAAACATATTTTATATGTTTTGATTTAATAAAGTTTAACCAAGTTAAGTTTAGGAAAGAAGTACAGAAGGTCAAGGAGGAAATAAAAGAAGGGTAGTGGGTAATCATTAGGAATAGAAAGGTTGTTATTAGAGACAAAGCCCCAAATACGAAGGATAAATAAGCAAAAGAAAAGAAGGGTAATGAGCAATCATTAGGAATAGAAAAGTTGTTATTAGAGACAGAGCCCCAAACACGAATGATAAATAGGCAATATTAGCACTCTGGATCCTCTTATGGAACTCTCGCAGTTTTCCACGGTGTAAAGGTCCTATGTTAAGTTGGATCCTGAGTGATATTGATCTTATTCTTTTAGTTGAAACTTGGGAGCATGGCAAATCTAGGGTCCCCTACCTTGATGGGTTCACTCTTTAGTTTGCTTGGAATAAGAAATCCTCCAAGACAGGTTTTGGTGGTATAACCTATTATATTAGGAACATTGTTTCCTATCACATCCAACTTCACAAAACCGACCCATTTAATCAATACATTTGGATCGAGATATATGATTCTACAACCAATAGGACATTCCTTGCGATCTGATACTTCACCCCTATCAACTCTACATCCTATAATAAAAACAACTTGGATAAGAATTGTCCTTTCAATACCTTAGAAAAGGACATCTACAACATAAGGAATGAAGGCAATATCCTTTTGTTTAGGGACTTTAATGCGCAGATAGCTACTAACCAAGCTATTATGTTAAGTAAAAACTCTAACCCTAACCCCTCGTGGCTTGATGAGGATAGTCACTTAGTTAATAGATTCATGAGAAAATCTGAAGACATAATCGAGAACCTAGTTGGCACCGAGATTCACAAACTTTGTAGTTCCCAAGACCTAATCATTTGAAATGGTATTAATAAATGGCCTCTCTCTAGTCAGATGACCTATTCCCATGGGTTGGGTAGGATCATCATGGATTATGCGATCTCAGACATCCATGTCCTCAACCATATTACAAACTTTGAGTTTCTTACCGGGTACGAGCTTGACTTTGACAACAAACCTTTGTTTTTATCCCTAAATCTTGCTATGCATACCACCCACATGCAGGAGAACAAAGAAAGAAAAAGTCCCATTCACTTCCATAGAAGTAAAGTCGACCATTTCTTAAAGGATTTGGAAAGGAATTTAGGCTCCCTAACCAATAATAACAACATTGATCAAATCTATTACCACTTTACTACTACCCTTTCCACCACCATTTGCAAATTCTCTAATAAGACTTCATTTAAGAAAAATAATAGAACTTCCAACCCTTGGTATGACAAAGACTGTAAAATCTCCAAGAAGCAATCAGAGACACCCCTAATGAAAGCATTAAGTTCTAGAATATAAGTATATAGAAAGCTCTCATTAAGAGGAAGAATAGGTCTTATATTAATAAGAGACAAGAGCATATTCTCCACCTTTCTAAAGTTGTTCCCAGAAAGTTTTGGCAGAATGTGTTTGTTCGTAAAACTAAAGATAATCATTCTATCCCCCTAGAAAATTAGGATAACTATCTTAAGAAGTTGTATGACTCTCCGAACACCATGAGCACCATCTTAAACACTTCTATTAAGGATTATATTTTTTCTCTGGAAGACATTGAATCTAGGATTAATAAGCTTGCTAATGGAAAAGCCAAATATATTGAAGGTTACCAAGCTGAGATATTTAAAATGGGAAAATCTATCCTCATTCCTCATCACCACAAGCTTCTCAATTTGGTTGTAAATCATGGCTTCCCTAAGCTTTGGACGCAAAGCCTTATTGTGCATGTCTTCAAAAATGGGGACAAAAGCGTTCCCTCTAGCTATAAGACCATTATAATTAGCCACATCCTAGCCAAGCTTTATGGCTCATTCTGGAAAAAAAGCTTGGCCTTTGGCTTGAGAACCAGGGTAAAAGAGCCAAAGGGAAAGTTGGTTTTAGGAGACATCACTCAACCATCGACCACCTTGTTACACTTAGGATCATTGTGGAGGAATGTCGCAATAGTAAAAGCGATCCCTTTTGTTGTTTTATGGGCTTTAGAAAAGATTTTGACATTGTCCCCCGAGATAAGCTCTGGGAGAGGCTTAAAGAGATCATGGTTCCTCTTGAACTAAGGATTGTTGTGATTCACCTTTATGAGACTGTTATTGCCAAGATTAATACCAACGAAGGGTGGTCTAAAGATATTAAATGTAATATCGAGGTTAAACAAGATTGTGCCCTCTCCCCAACACTTTTTGTTATTTGCATCGATAAACTAGAGGAGTGTCTAGAAACTGCAAGTTGCAAAGGCACCGAGCTCACTGGTATTATCATTACTCTTCTCCTTTATGCTGATGATATCATTCTTCTTACAAGGATCCATGATGACCTAGACAAGAAACTTAAGACTCTTCATGTCTACTGCTCTAAGATGTGTATGAAAGTTAATACTGACAAGACTAAAGTCATGATCACTAAATCCAAAAGGATCACCCATGGTAGTTTCATCTATGATAACCAATGTCTTGAGCATGTTTCTTCTTATAAATATTTGGGTATTAACTTTCCTCACCAACTCAATTGGAATTATAGCTTTGAGAAAAGAATTATTGGAGGTTGGAAAACTTACTATGAGCTTGAAAACAATTGTAAGTCAATCGATCTTTACATTTGGAGTAAAAAAGGGTTCCTCTTTGAAACTCTCTTCACCCCTCTTATCTTATACAGATGTGAGGTTTGGGGGTGCAATATATCTAGAGAGTCATGGAGAAAGATTGAGATTGTCCATAAGCAATTCATAACCTATAACCTTAAGATCAAGGGAAATACTCACTATCTTATCCTCTTGATCGAAGCTGGCATGTACCCTATTGAAAGTCAAGCCATGTTTAGATATCTGATGTATAAGAAGAAGCTTCACAATATGGAATCCAAGAGGCTCCCAAAATTTGCTTCTAACTTTAGTCAAAACCCCCACTTGCGCCTTAAGCACGGGTGGCATCAGGATGCTCAGTCTTGCCTCAACCTTTAGGGGATTAAGGAGGAGATCATCATGGGAAGCAATGATAGTATCAAAGATACCATTACCTCCAGTTTTAAGGACAAGATATGGGATGTTAATGTGTTGGAGGGTAAAAGCAAGCTAAGGTACTATAAAGAGGTGATCAATCCCACCCTCGATAACTAGAATTATCTCTCTATGTTGACTAGCACTAAGAAGAAAATGAGCATTGTTAGGATTAGAACTAACTCTCATGAGCTTTGTAGTGAGACCGGGTGGTGGTCTACTCCCAAGACTCCATGGGTTGATAGAATTTGTCAAATTTGTGATACTAAGAAGGTGGAAGATGAAAAACACTTCCTTTTAGACTGGCCAACTCTTGCCCACATCCGCTCCCTGCTCTTTGATCACAAAAACAAGATTTTGAAGAATGGAAATTAGACTCTCGTTTCTTGAGGTTTCATAGACCACATTGGTCTTAGTGGACGTTAATCATCATCATCATCATCATCATCAATATATATATATATATATATATATATATATATATATTTATATATATTATATATATATATATATATATATATTATATAGACTCTCTTTTCTTGAGGTCTGATAGACCACAATTGGTCTTAGTGAGCGTTAATCACCATCATCGTCATCATCGTCATCATCATCATATATCTATATATCTAATAGATATATATATATATATATATATATATATATATATTATATATATATATATATATATATATATATATATATATATATATATATATATATATATATATATCAAGTTTTTTGCATTAAAATTTAAATTTAAAATTTTAATAAAATAAAGATATGCATTTATATAAACTAAATAATAATCATGTTTATTATTATTTTTTCAAATATAAATTAAATTTTAAAAATAAAATCTAATAATTACATTAAAAGAATCTTTTATTGAATATTTTAGTTCAAAATTTAAGAAATAAAATATATAATTCTTGATTTGGATAGACAAACTTGATTAGATGACTAATGTAGTTTAAATGTAAATGCAAGCATAACATATTATAGTTTTTTAAAAGTTATGTTTGCATACGCATTGAAATCAGGTCCTTGCTCTTTAATTGCACAAATGAAGACTTTACAAATCAGTAAAATTCAAATTGATGGAATTCTATACCTTAACACTAATTTGAATTAAGTATTTTTACTGTAATTTAGCTATATTTAAACTATAATTTAGTTATATGTAAACTAAGCGACACTAGTAGCTACTATGTAGTGCTTGTTATAAATGTGGATCCTATTATGTGTTTGCAATATAAATCAATCACATATAATGGCTCTTTTGTAAGTACAAATATTTTTATTTGTAATAAGATGCTGAAATATTTTGAGAGAGAGTTTGAACAAAAGAGAATAGAATATATTATTTATTTGTTGAAAATATTGTTACTATAGGTTTAAATTAACTATCCATAAGTTTATTGTTACATGATTTATTGAGAGGATATATGCATGATAAGATTTGGGTTTATCTCTTCAATCTATATCCATAATTTGTGAGCATGTGAGGAAGGAATATCATGAGCATGTCATGTGAAAAGATATTTATGTACATATTTGTGTACATGCATTTGTTGGAGTAGTTGCCCTTAAGTCATGTTGGTTGCATTGGGAGCTTGAAAAGTTTGACAAAATGAAGGGTATAGATTTTCCATAAGAGAATGAGATGTTGGCCAATGTACAAAGGTGGTACCTGCAAATTAGGAAAGTTTTGGTGTTTTTCCAGTGGAATTATTCTTGGAGAATTTGCAAAGTGTTATTGTTTCATTAGTGACCCTATTTTTGGAAAGTTTGTTATTGGATTATATTTAAATTATAGATTTCAGAATCTTTTAAAATTGAATCAAATAATAGCAATGTCAAACAAATTATGTGTTATTGTTTCATCATTAAAACTAATTTTGGAAATTATGTGTTATTGTTTCATCATTAAAACTAATTTTGGAAATTATGTGTTATTGTTTCATCATTAAAACTAATTTTGGAAAGTTTGTTATTAGGTTAGCATATTTAAATTATAAATTTCTGGAATTTTTAAAAATTCAATCAAATCAAGTTAAAAGCCTATTAAATTTTAAAATATTTAAATTTTGGACAACCATTTGTTTTATAATATCAATCCAAACAATAAAGTCCAGATTATATCATCTTATATAACCTATTGGACAAATGCGCTCGAAGCATAGGCTTGCTATACAAGAATCACATGCAGATAATTGAAATTGAATGGACGCAGAGACACTCATATCACATCATGGAGATAATTGAATGGAAGGAGAGACACTCATATCACAAGCCAAAAAGAGAGATCCACAACCTATTAATTAAATTAAAGGTATCTCATGTTCTAATTATATATACATGCGAATGACCTAGTAATAGTGTCGACAAAAAAATGGAAGTGGTTCTATTATATGCAATTATTTTATTAATGGTATTTCACTAAAATTTATGATAGGGGTGAGTTCCCAAAAAGTGATGGATGAATGGTGTATTAAGAGTCACATTCAGATGGGTGAATGATATTTTTTTGATATTTTAGTTGAAATGTATTGAAAGTTAAATATGTGAATGGGTTTATCTTTTAGTATATTATTTTTATAAAAAAGTGATTGTTTATTATTGTAAAGGAAATTTGATATTCATTGTATTTGGGTTGAAATGTTGCAATCTAACATGTGTTGTAGAGGGTATATGATAAGTTGTATGTGGCATTTTAATGTTTTGTTTTAACATGTAAAAATTTTTTTTTTAGTGTTTTATAAGACTTATTAATTTAGGTATATATTCTTTAGTGTTGTATCGCATGTAATTATATAATATGTATTTTTTCTATGAGTAACATAATTTGGCATGAAGTTGTAGACTTAAACACTAGGTAAGCATGAGGGTGACAAGTATACTCATATGTTAACTTGATGTGGAGTTGGCTAGTTTGAGTCATTGATTAATGAGTAAATATAAATTGAAGTAAATCTAAATGTAATATGGTAGGAACTAAGTTAAGATTAAGAGACATTTGAATATGTTGACGAACCATGTAAGTGAAAAGATATCAAAGAAATGACACTCGTGTATCTCAAAAGATGGATTTCCTTTTATATTGACATCAATAATCACTTGTTTTTAAGAAGAGGCAAAATATTTGTGCAATATTAGTTTTGTGCAGGAAAAAATAGAAGAAAGCCAAATAAAGCTCAATAATGAAGCTCATAGTAATCATAGTAAAGAAATCCTAAGTGAAGGAACTGAATGTAAGTGCATGTGAAGGTCTTGTGACAACAATAAAAGCAAAGTAAAAGTACTCATGAAGTAAAATGGTAAATTTTCTAAGTATTGTGGAATAATAATAGACTCAATACCATTTTTTGTTATGAGACATATTGTGTTTGTAAGCAAGTCTATGATGTCATGTTTAGGCTTGATGTATTAGTCCTAGAGATTTTCTTACCACATACATGTTATTTCCATGAGTGAAGTTTGTAACTATATGTACCTAAGTGAATGATGGAGTACAAACCAATAACTTGGTATGTTGGAAAGTCCGTGGTATTCTAAAAACCACATTCTAGTCTAAAGTTGGTGCTAAACCAAAAATGATTTTAATGATAGAGAAAGGTTTGTGGTTTTTCATAAATAACTTGAAGTGTATGGTTTGTGGTCAACTAAAGTCACTTGTTTTCCATAAATCACTTGAAGTGTATTGTTTGTGCCCAACTAAAATCACTTAAACACAATATTTGTTATAATTAGAAATTACTTTATACTTTGTGGTTATTCTCTTAAACCATTATGTGTTAATAAGATTTTCAAATTTCAATAACAAGACTACTTTATATAATTAAATTTCAACTTTTCAAACCAACAATCTTCCTATTTCTTATGGTGGATTGTAAAGGGTTGAAGTGGATTGTAAAGGCTTTGGATTTTCTTTTCTTTCTTAACCATGGTAAATTGGTAATTTGTTGTAGTAATTTTGGGAAGGTTTGGGATCAAGTTTATATCCAACAACCCACAAGCCAGATATACTAGAGACTCATAGCTCAACCTAGAACCGATATGTCTGCCATAGAAGCCTATCCTTGAAGTGGTACTATGATGAATCATAATGTGCCTGAGTGGAATTTGAAACCAGGTGACAAGCATAACATCCCAATGAGACAACCACCTGGTCATAGCATCAGAGGAATTAAATCAAAAGATTGTGAAGTAGAGTTGAGTAACAAACAGAAAGGACAAAGACAAGTTGAAAGTCCACATATATCTTGTTCTCCACACTGATAACAAAGTTGTTTGGAGAATGAATAGGGGTAAGGGAAATTATTTGAAGTTTGTATTATATTGCATTATGGATGCTAAAATATTGTTTAATTTAAATTAGATTGATTGTAATAGGGTATGATTTTTTATATTTTTGATTATAATTATTGGGGTGTTTTTATATGTTATTAGAGTAAATTAAATGCTTTTGAATTTTATATTAATAAGGAAAATGATTATTAAATTTGTTGTTTTGGAAAGTTGAAATTTAATTATATAAAGTAATTTTGTTATGGAAATTTGAAAATCTTATTAACACATAATGGTTTAAGAGAAGAAACCCAAAGTAAAGGTATCCAATGAATCAACACCAACTAATCTAAAAGCTATATTCAAAATGATAAGCATAACATTTTCTAAATCAAAGTCATGGAAATGAAATTACCTAAGTTGATTGAAGTTGAGGAAGCAACCTCAAAGCATAAAATTAACCTTACAAATGAATGGGTCTATATAAAAACTCAATGTATATGCTTGAAAATCATTTTTCAACCAAACTAATATGTTATCCAGCTACTTAAATAAAACTAAATAATAAAACAAACCAATAACAACATTTAAATGTAGTAAAAAACTAAACACTTTTTTTAATCTAGATGGGGATCAATATCTATCTTTATATAAAAAAAATTCATATTTAATTATTTAATTTTTGGAATGATATTTCCAAATCTTCTAATTCTTTAATATTCCTTTATACCTTTAAAAACAATTAAAATTTTGATTAAAACAATTTGAACCTCAAAATCTGTCCCCGAGCTTTCATGTCATGGGCCTACTCCTTTTACTAAGGAAACTAAGATTGTCGTTAAAAAAGAGTGAGATCAGGCATAATATGCGCTCTTTAATTTGGGTTGTACAGATATTCAACGCGTTCGCTTTTAATCGAGATCACATGAATTCCAATTGAGATCACATGAACTCCACGCGGTGTACCCTGGGAAGCCAGATGGACGATAAGACTGACGTGACAAAACAATCGATTTAATTTTGAAAAGTCGTGGCCCATCACGTGCATTAATTTTGACGCGGCATGATGTTCGCCACTTAGGATCGTTGTCGAAAAAGCAAGGAACAGCCGGTGCGACATTTCGAATTGTTTTAGTGGAAACAGGAAGAAGTTACCCCACGGACAGAGATGGAATTTCACGGGTAAAGTGTTTTTGTGGGGTCATTTGTTTGTCAAATATTGGTAAGAATGGGAGCATTCAATTTTTTTTAATACATATCATTTATCTCACCAATATTATTTCAAATGGTTAAATTTAGGGTGAAAGTTTTTGTAAGATTATGGGTTTTCATTCTGGTATTTTTAAATACAAAAACAGATTTTATGTTTTTAAAAATTTGAACATTGGGATTGTGCAATTTTTAAAATTCTAAATTTTTTTTTCTAAATTTTTGATAAATTTAGGCAAAGTTTTAATTTAACTATGTCACAATTTTGCCCCGAAAACAATGGAAATTTAAGTAGGATTTAGTAGGATATTGAAAAAATATAGAAGTTTTTGGAAATCTTGCCAAACTTCAAAATTTTGAATGAATGTACCAAAGATTCTTAATGATGCTGAATCCATTTCCACCATAAACAAAACAAAAAATGAGCAAACACTCCTAACATTAAATTTCTTGAAAAAAATTACGATGTAAACTAAATAATTACCTTAATAAACAACACAAATACATAAATATGCCCAAACCTTCTAGCTATTCAAAGTGGACTGACTAGCTATTCAAAGTGGACTGACTGTGGATCTCTGTGATCAATATTTCAAAAGGATAGTTGGATGGGATTACAAATGCCTCTCTATGGCAGGAAGAGCGGCCCAACTGTCTGGGTATTGGGCCCATCTATTTTACATCCCGCCTAGTATTATCCTTTTGCTGAATAGAATGTAAGCAAATTTCATATGGGGAGGAAATAAAGAGAAAAGGAAATATCATCTGACAAAACTTTCTAATATTAACCTTCCAAAGCATCTAGGGGGATGGGGAATCATAGATCTCCGGAATTTCAGGATGGCTTTGCTATGCAAATTTTTATGGAGATGTGTTTTTGGGGAGAGCATATGGAGCAGATCCATAAGGAAGAAGTATATGGGCAATAGAGATATCTCCTTTTGGTATAGGAAAGAGATGATAGGGTCTCCCCATGGCTCTACCATCTAGATGAGCTTAGATAAAATTGAATCGTTTTTTCTCCAAAACCTTGCTTGGAGATTTCAAATTGGCAATAAGTTAATCATAGGTTTTGACCCTATAACGGGTGGAGGGGATGATATCAATATATCAAGGCAAATAATAGAGTTTCTCCATCGGAAGGGGATTTTTACCTGGAAACAAGTCATCCCAGAATGGAAGGGTCCCTTTCCCATCTGGAAAAATGCTTCAGCTTTGGGCTTAAAAGGAATTTTGGCTCTTCAGTGGTCACAGATTTTGTTGACAATGAGGAACATGGGCATATGTGAAGCTGAGGATGTCCTCATCTGGAAGGGAAATAGTGGGAAGGAGAATGTAAGTGTGAAGGATATCTACTCATCCCTAACTAGGATCCACTTTTCTCAATTTGTTAACATTTTCCCTTTGTCATTATGGAAAACTGGGAGCCCCTATAAAATTATCATATTCTCCTGGCTAGCTTTCCACAACAAAAATCTCACATGGGAAAACCTACAAAAGAGGAACTGGTCCAGACCCGGAATATGCCTAATATGTAAAGCAAAGGAAGAAAACAACTTCCACATGTTCCTGCAATGCGGTCACACCCTTCATCTATGGAGGAACCTTGCCTCCTTTTTTGGTTTTAGTTTTGCGTTGCATTCTTCACTAAAAGAAGCACTTGAATGGTGGAGTAATTAGAAAGCAATATGGAGACCCATTCCACAACTGGTTTTTTGGTCAATTTGGAAGTGGAGGAATAAGTATTTGTTCCAAAATAGGAAGGAAGATATAAGACTGTTTTTGAGAACACTATCTCGCTTTATAACTCTCTTCCTCCAAAGATTTTTCAGTAGAAAAAGGAAAAACAAAGGAACACAAACAAAGTCAGATGAACTTTCCAAGAGCTTTCTTTGATGGGGCTGCAAAAAATGGTATGTGTGCCTGTGGGATCTACATAGTCATGAAGGAAGATCGGCAGTTTGCCATTTACTGGAATGGTAAAAAAGGAACAAACAACAAAGCTGAAGCAATGACTCTATCAGGGCTCCTTCACTTCAGCATTTTCCTAGATATTCAATCTGTGCGGATCTATGGTGATTCCAAAATTATAATTGATCATGTCACTGCCAAACATTCTATAAAAAACCGCAAGTTAACAAGATGGATGAATAGAATTGATTCTTTCTAGAGGAGGAGGAAGGATCACACTATATTTCACATGGACAGATCTCAAAATACTCAAGCAGACAATTTGTCGAAAAAAGGGCTCCTAACTCAAATGGGCAAGTGGAAAATGGATATAAAAATGGAAGCCGAAACATACCAGATTCAAGACTTTTCTCTTCCTAGTACATAATCTACCTTGCCATATATCTATACCCTTGGTATGTTCCCTCGAATTGTTTTTCTTTTTCATAGCGTATATGTCCACTTACAAGATATGCTCTTTATAAGGAGACTATATCTATCTAGACAATCTATTGAGTAAACTTTTGTTACTTTATATACTGTATATACATATCATTTTCCGCTGTTTCCTCTTTTCTTCATATAAACTTTCTGAAGCAAAAGCATAAAATTGATACTTCTATTATTCTGCAAAACCAAAAAATCAATTCATATTTCAGTCCATTCATATGTAATGGGCATTATCTATTTTTAATACAATTTAACTTTTTTCATACGGGAAAAAATGCCCGAACAAAATCCAAAAAAAACAATTACAAGACCCTAAAAAATTACCAACGAACAAAATTTAAATTAAAGCAAGCCATTGACTATTTTAACCTACCGGACGTAGATGTATTTACAGTACAATAATGGAACGAATCTGGGCAGGTACTCGGCATCTGGTCCGGGGTCCACAAACCGACAGTACTAACCCCTTTATCCTTAAAGGTGCCCTGTGCTGCCTTTGGACTATTCTCTCTCAATTTGTTGATGGAGACTATTTTCGATCGAAGTGTCCAACGAAACAAAAAAACAATTTTGACTTTTGGTTTACTCGCTAAATACTGGGCTTTGGTGTACTGGCCAGAGATACGTTTGCACTTGTAGTGTACTGGCGAAATGCTTTGTGTTTGGTATGTTAGCTTAACTTTTCATTATTTTGGTATGTTAGCTTAACTTTTCATTATTTTTATGAATAAAGGGTTAGTATGTGGTTTATTATTAATGTTATTATTAGTCTTTGTCTGGGATAGATCGTTGACCAGCGATTAATTAATTTTGATCAAATAAAATTTTTGGGTACATGTCTAGTTTAAACCAATGTTTGAAATAAAATTTTCTGCTCATATGCTTGTAAACAAACTTTTATCCAAACTTTCAACTTGCACCTCTTATTGCCGGAGAGACTACATGATTTTGATGAAACTTAGGATAATCTGTTTGAAATTTAACAAATGCATATTTTGATGAAACAAATATTGGGGCAATATGATATTATCCAACCAAAGTACGGTTGATATGCCACTTGTCTCGTGCATAGCTTTGTGGCAAGCTGCATGTAATCACCTCTCTCATGCTAGACTCAACTCTGTCTCATAATACTACCCTCCCATTACAGACAGACAACAGAAGCTCAAATTCTTATGGACTCGTGCTGTCTTCTAGATTTAGATTCCATAGATTATCTCTAACTTGACTATCCTACACAACCTGCACAAAGGTGAGTTTTTTTTTACAAGAATGGCTTCATAAGTGATTGAAGGTCCGTCTGTCCTGCGTTTCGGATTAAATCTCTCTTCTTATTGTTGGTTCTCTACGTGTCAATAGTTTTCTCTCTTTAGGGTTTTAAGTTACAGCTAATACATAATCTTTCTTTGCAAAAACGGGAGGAATGGCTACGCATCCTGCCAGAGAGTTGGGAGGCAGAACAACAAAGAACAGGTATGTTTATATCTTCCTATTTGGAAGCTTTCCTCGCTCAGCTGAGAGTGAAAGGTGCTTCATTTTCCTTTACAAGATTTTCGCTTAGTATTTTTCAGTAGCGCCAACTGTGGTTTCCTTTACAAGATTTTCACTTAGTATTTTTCGGTAGCGCCAAGTGTGGCTTCTGCCTATTAATTTGGTTTAAACATGATAGGACTCAGGTTGCCACCCAGTGGGGTCTTTACGTAACTTGTCCTTCCAGTCTATTCAAGGTTTGCAGTGTAGGGTCTTTTAGATTAAGCTCGATTCAAGCTGAGTTTTATACTCAGGGTTTGAGCTTCATATGTTGTAATTAAGAACATCGTTATATTCCTGATTAGTCATTGTTTAAGTTTCCTTACTTTGTCGGATGTATAATCTTGACCCACAACGGAATTGCTCGCTCTATCTTGCTCTCCCGACTCGGTATTATTTTTGTATAATTTAATATATATAATTTAACCTTTTTAAAACTTTTATAATATCAAAATTATACAATTTCAACTAATTAAATTTACATTCTTTTCGATTTAACTATAAAAAGAATTATTTGACACTCAATTCACAATCTTATGAATTGAATTCATAATGTTATTGTTATTTTTCAAAATATAATGCTATATATTTAACTGCCTCACGGCGATTAGGCTATCAATATAACTGCGTCTGATATTCTATATGTTGTCTGACATAATTGGGATTTGCTGCCACTGCCTCTCTATTATCCATTGTCAAAATCCTTACTCAACACTCCAAAGGGACACCCCCATATAATTTTGATCTACTTTACATTCTGTTGAAAGGACAACCTCAGCCAGCCAGAAATCTGCCTACTACCAAAATCCTTTGCACCGTCAATTTCTTGGAAGGAAGACAAAGCGAAGTAAAACTCCACCAGTTATGCCCAGGTGACGACAAACCAAGATGATTAAACTGAAGTAAAACTCCACCAGTTATGCCCAGGTGACGACAAACCAGGATGATTAAACTGAAGTATTTTCATATCTGTGTTTTGCTTTTTGTTTTTCCTTTTTTATTAAATATTAAAGTTTTAGCAGAGCAAGAAAGAAATTACATTTTATTATTATTACAACAGTTATATATTAATAGTACTGAATATATTATTGAATTTTTTATTGTTATTTTCAGTACCCATTTATAGATCATATTTTTTAAAAGTACAATTTATTTTTTAATTTTTAATTAAGTTAATTTCAGTAAGTGAGATGTTGTGATGAAAATTGTCTGATCTTCAATCTATCTAAAGTTTGACTGTAAAACTTAATAAAAGAATACACCCACTCAGTACTATTTATTTATTTAATATTAAATAAATAAATAGATAAAATAAAAAATTGTGTGTTTTTACTCATTTTAATAAAAAATTGTAAAACTATTTTTTATAAAGGATTACAAATTTATGAAATGGGTTAATTTTGAGCCTCGTTTGAGGCCCGCAGCTCACACGGAAATGTTTCAACGTCTGTCTAAACGTATGATTCTCAAGATTCGGCTTTTGAAACAGCAGCGTCGGATTTGTCTAAACGTATGATTCTCAAGATTCGGCTTTTGAAACAGCAGCGTCGGATTTGGCTTCGTCCGGAATTCCTGGAACAAAAGGATTCGATTTAGTGGATGAAACAATTCATGCGTATGATTCCTCCAAACCCTACCTACTACCTACTGTTTAGTGAAGCAGACAGGGCAGAATGGGAGCTCAGGGCTCTTAGACAACCTAATGACCCAGATCTGCTAGAGAACAAGAATGCAGTAACACAGAAAACTAAAAAGGTATTGGATCTCAAAAAAACTAACAAGGAGTCTAAAGCTACCATAGATGTAGCCATTGAAGACCTTGAGAAGACCAAGGACTCCCTGTCTAAGTTGGAAGAAAAATTCAGATCAAAGCCTTTCAGCCAGTTAGAAACCATCAACAACAACATAACAACAACATGAGACAACGAATACCTGGGATGCCAGCGAGCCCCTGGAGTGGAGGAAGAAAGCCGGGCCGGGTCCCAGATCTCACAAGGTATAGAGAGTTGTCTTAGGGGAAGAACAAATTGTGGTTTCTTTCGACCAGCCCCAGATCTCACAAGGTATAGAGAGTTGTCTTAGGGGAAGAACAAATTGTGGTTTCTTTCGACCAGCCCCGATTATCCCAGCGAGTGAGAAGCAAGTCCTGGTTCTTTTCTTATATTCTTATACCAGCCTCAGGTTCAACCAACTTCGGTTGATTTCTCCCAACTCTCGGGTGAGTTCGTCAAGCCATCTTGCAGTTTGAGCTATCCCTTTGTTGTGTTGTCCATCTTGCAGTTTGACAAGTTGTCGCTCTATTGTGTTGTCCATCTTGCAGTTTGACAAGTTGTAGAGTAGTGGGCCCAAAAAATTACACAAATGGTAAATTTGTGGGCCCACAGCATGAAACGTGGTGAGTGCAAAGTTTATGGTGCATAGCAAAGCCTACGTGTTAATCTTAACTTCGCATGTCCTCAATCAGGAGTTGACTCTGCTATTATTAATTTTACTATTGTTTTCAATTTTCTTTACTAATAATTTGTTTATATTAACCAAACCGTTACCTATATTAATGCACTTTGAATTCAATGCAATTGTATTATTATTATCTAACCTATTAAGTTCCTGTTTTCATCAATACCATTGTTATCAATTTTCTTTTCTAATATTCCATCTTCATTTTGTTATCTAACCTATTTCTTATTTCAACGAAATTTATTTTATGATGTTATAATTTATATCATTGTTTAGTAATCAGTTTCTATTGTTTAAAAAATCTTTAGACCTGCTATCTCTTTGCAGGAGTATACCTTCGTTACGGATTGTGTTGGACACACTAATCGAGTTGCGCAGTTTGCCCAATTCAGCGTGTTGCTTCGTTTTATATGAACCTGCTCTGCGTGAGTGCTCAGACTTCTTCTATTGTTGATTCCGAGTTGTGGGTCCTTGCTTGCTCATTCCAGGTGGAATCGCCAACGTCAACCGCATTCGGTCTACGCCCATTGCTACCTTGTAATCCTCTAGCAACTTCTTTTCTCCAAACCTATGTGTCTTTTTTCCAAACCTATGTTTTTAGCTTTTCCAGTTTCTTGTTCTGTCTCAATCGCGCCATGTGTCCCTCCTTATCTACCTTGAGCATTGCTGAGGCATCAATCACTATCCATAGGTCCTTCTGGATGGTTGCTACCAGTTTCAAGTAATTTTTAAAGGTTATTGGAGATAATCACGTCAACTAAAATCTACTTCTACGTATTTCCAAACGGATTGCTTTTTGGAGGTCTGGCTCTGTTTATGATGACAACGCATCCCTGTCTAACAAGTTCCTTATCTTTCTCATTGAGAGTTTTTATTCTATCTTCCAGACTGCATATGATTTCTCTATGAGGTGTCTGATTGCATATGATTTCTTTACGAGGGATGTGATTGGGGTAAGGGAAAAATTGACAAGGTTCTCTATGAGGTATCTGATTGCATATGATTTCTTTATGAGGGATCTGATTGGGGTAAGGGAAAAATTGAGCCCCTTGTATTTAATGGTATTGTTATTGCAATAATATCGGACTTGTGATCTTCACTGACCCAAGTAAGAATAGGCCATTTAAAAAACCATTTATGTAGTGGCTTTTTTTTTGAAAAATCACTCACATGGATTAATGCTAACCCAGGACTATTTGTGCAGTGGCCTATTTCTTCTAAAAATCACTGACATGGATTAATGTCAACCTATGACTATTTGTGTAGTGGCCTATTTCTTTCACATTTTGGTGTGAAGGTTCCGGGCTCTGCAAATATTCATGTTTTTTTATCAATTTTCTTTTTGAAATTGGTTGTGGTTGATCGTTTATTGAACTTGTTTACAATCTAAAACAGGTGCCCCTGTAGTCATACTCGTTGAATTCTCTTTACAGAAAAAATGGATTAGAACAAACAAGTACATGAAGACGCTAAACCTATCTTGCTTTTACTTTATTTGCAGGTGAAAATGATGTTTTTACACTGTGTTCAACTAAATGCAATGTAATAGAAAAGTCTTATAAAATATTTTTGAATATACCATTCAAATAAAGATGGCCTCTGGTTTATGATATTAATGTGTTTATATGTCTTATAAAATATTTTTGAATCTGCAATTCAAATAAAGATGACCAAAGATGGCCTCTGGTTTGTGCAAAGGTTATGGTGCATAGCAAAGCCTACGTGTTAATCTTAATTTCGCATGTTCTCAATCAGGGGTTGGCTCTGCTATTATCAAATGCTTATTTAATGGCATTGTTACTGCAATAATACCGGGCTTGTGATCTTCACTTACCCAAGTAAGAATAGGCCAAACCATTTATGTATTTAATGGTATTGTTACTGCAATAATACCGGGCTTGTGATCTTCACTGACCCAAGTAAGAATAGGCCAAAACCATTTATGCAGTGGCCTGTTTTTTTGAAAAATCACTCACATGGATTAATGCTAACCCAGGACTATTTGTGCAGTGGCCTATTTCTTTGAAAAATCACTCACATGGATTAATGTTAACCGAGGACGAGTGGCCTGTTTTTTTGAAAAATCACTCACATGGATTAATGCTAACCCAGGACTATTTGTGCAGTGGCCTATTTCTTTGAAAAATCACTCACATGGATTAATGTTAACCGAAGACTATTTGAGTAGTGGCCTATTTCTTTTACATTTTAACCGAGGACTATTTGAGCAGTGACCTATTTCTTTTACATTTTTGTGTGAAGGTTCTGGGCTCTGCAAATACTCATCAGAGTTTTTTTTATCAATTTTCTATTGGTTTTGGTTGTGGTTCATAGTTTATGTTCAATAAAAGCTCACTTGCAAATTTGCCCGTATGCTCAAGACCACTGAGATGCAACTCAAAGAACTACACCTGAGATGCAACTCAAAAAACTACACTTTCTCAAACCCCGGCAGGGACTACCGCTACGACAGTGGCTCCCTTGTTACATATAGATCATGACTTTAAAAAAATTGATGTATTTTAAAACCTACTATATTAAATGTATGCTGTAGAATAAATCTTTTATGATTTATTAATTTTTTGGTTTGGAAATTTAAGAATGAATTGGTTATAATCGTAAATTAATGAGATTAAGGGTTATAAATATTTTTTAAATTAATTTAATTTAAATTGATATATTAAATATATTTTAATTATCGAAATTAAGGTTTTTGTGATAAAATGTTTTTGGGAATAATTTATCAAAATTATTTGTCTAATTGTTTGAGCTTAGAATGGGTTTATTTTGTTATTGACAATGAACAATATTGCTTACCTGTTCAGGACACCATGAACCATACTTTCCTACTTTGAAACTATGACAAATGAATTTTAATGTGATTGCCTAAAAACATTCTCAAAAATATATTTTAAATTAAAAAAAATTATATATATATATATATAATTATTATATATAGAAAAGTAATGAAGATATTAAATATTTAATGAATGATGTTGAATAAAATATTGAATATTGGGAAAAAAATATTTTGTTATAAAATTTTATATTTGGAATTTTATTATTAAAATTAATATAATTAAAATCTAAAAACCAAAGAAAAAGGAGATATTTGTTTGATTAAAATCTCAATCAAATTATTGAAAAATAAATATTTAAAATATAAAAATGTATTATTTTATGATATATAAGGTTCATTGGTGATAGCACAATTGGCAAAAGACATCTGGCTAAGTCCTTGCGTATCCAAGTGATCCGTCCTTGCGTATCCAAGTGATCCTGAACTCAATCGCTTATACATGTCTCATCGGCATAAAAAAAAAATACATTTATTTATAAAAAATACTGAAAAAATTCATATTGTTATCCAATTTTATTACAAATTATTATACAATTTTCTACAAAGAATTTAGCATTTAATATAATAATTAAATATTCAAAATTAGTAATATAAAGATTATATCCTGGGTTTTTAAAGGAGATGTTTTAGCCAATTTGGGTGAAAGTGTTTGGATTATTGTATTTATACATTAAAACCATATTTAAATAAAAATATAATGGGACAAATTTTTTTAATAATTACAATTTATATATAAAAAATATAATTTAAATAATAAAAAAATTCTAAAACTTAAAATAATTAAATAAAACTAAGTTAAATTTCCTCCCCTTCCAACAACAAATATACCTATCACACAAGAATATTTTATTTACCAACACAAAAGAATGTGTAATTTTTAATTTACAAAACACAAGAGAATGTCTAATTTTAACAAATAGAAGCTCCAAACAACCATGATTAAAAAAAAAATCTCAACACCATAAAAAGAGTTCTTAAGATTTCCTACTCTGCCTCAAAATTCTTCAAAGGAATTTTTAAGATTGTCTAATTGGCTTCGAAATTCTTCAAAAATTACTCGAACAGTACTAGTCATTTAAAACATCTAAATAGTCCAAAATACATGTCATCGAAAAGTAAGAATCAAAGCAGCCCCGCTGCAATTGTGACTAATCAAAGCAGCCCCACTGCAATGGGGACCTCATAAAGATAGCCCCACAGCCATGGTGGTTTTGCGCTGTTGCCCATAATATTTAAGCTCATCAGCAATCAAGGCACCCTAACCCTTCGCGCAGGGCATTGTTAGTCGGGCTTTGGGATGAAAAAATTCTAATCCTTCGCTTGCTTGGCTGACCGCACCTGGGAAAGCTCTGCATCAATACAAAGTGAGTAGCATGGATATAAACTATTCCAATATCAATGCTGGATCGGACGAATCCAGCATCAGAGCTGCAAGGTGGAAATACCCTACGCGAATCCTTGCCATTGCCCTGGCATCCACATTGCTCATAGTTTCTGTTACTGGTTTATCAGAAGGGGTTTCCAATGGATTTAGTAAAGAGAGGAATGGTGGAGGTGCGCAAATAATGCACTGGAAATCGACATCCAATGCTGTCCACCGCGCCTGCAGCAGCACACTGTATCCGGAATTCTGTGTATCCAGCGTTTCGAGCTTTCCTGGATTATCTAAACGGCCGAACCCCATGGAGATTGTGAAGGCCGTCGTGCATCTGAGTATATATGCGGTAGAGAAGGTAACTGCCAAAGCCCACAGTCTATCTTGCCCCGGTCTCGACCAGAGACAACGCGGTGCCCTGAAAGATTGTTTCGAGTTATTCCATGACACGCTCGATGAATTGCACGGCACGCTCTCCGATTTGAAGAACGCGACTTTCATGTCAATTCCACAGTACGCCAGTGACCTCGAGACATTGCTGAGCGCGGCCATCACGAATCAGTACACCTGCCTTGATAGTTTTTCTCACAGCAAGGGGAATCTCAAGCAACGTTTGCTGGGAGGGCTGCGCAATGTGTCTCGTCTGGTCAGCAATTCGCTGGCTATGGTCAAGAATATTTCAGCCGAAGCTTCAAGCCTGGCCAATCAGCGGCGAACTTTTCCGACTCAGAATCGCCGTCTGTTGTCGGATCAATCTGATCCCAATTTCATGCCCATGGATTCCGATGGTTTTCCGACCTGGATGTCAGCCGGAAATAGAAGGCTTCTGCAAACCTCTACGAGCACGGTGAAGCCGAACGTCGTGGTTGCGAAGGACGGCAGTGGAAATTACACGAACATTACAGAGGCAGTGGAGAAGGCTCCGGAGAAGAGCCAGACGAGATACGTAATTCATATAAAAGCAGGAGTTTATGCAGAGAATGTGGAGTTGCACAAGAAGAAAACTAATATCATGTTCGTTGGAGATGGTATGGATGTCACAGTGGTGACCGGAAACCGAAATGTGAAGGACAATTTCACAACCTTTCGTTCTGCAACTGTTGGTAAGTCCACTGATTTCTGGTCTCTGTGGTCACATATTTACTCAAATTAAGTATTAGAAATCAAACAATGATGCTCAAGAAGATTTAATAGATCCAGCACAGTGTGACTGAAATGAGCACTATACTGATAAGAATTTGCTCTCACTCTACCGCCAAGGGTCCAGCAAATGGACAGATTTATTTTTAAAAGGAGATTAGCGGAAAGAAACCAAGATATTGCACTTGTTGATTGACAGACACTTTTAAGATGGACAATCAAGATATTGCACTTGTTGATTGACAGACACTTTTAAGATGGACAATCAACAAAATGCAATATTTGAGATTAAAGCTGTCTCTGTCCGGAAATCACAGCTGCAATATTTGAAGTTAAAGTTGTTTCTTTCTGGAAATTACAGTTAGGTGCTTGCTTTTTTGATAGCAAGAAAATGACCTCGCTGCATCAGTATTGCCTTTTTCCGGCCGTACAATGGCCAAGCAAGAAAATGGCCTTAACATAGATTAAAATTTTGAATAGCCTAGTATGATTTAATTAGGTTTAACGTTTATTGATTAAGAATATATTTCTTAAAGAAGATAGTTTCCAATAGATTGGTATAATATATAAATGTAGTTGGTATGTCATATTGCAGCTGTGACTGGAAACGGATTCATCGCTCGCGACATGACCTTCGAGAACACGGCAGGACCCGCAAAACACCAGGCGGTGGCCCTGCGTGTGGGATCAGATCTGTCGGCCTTCTATCGATGCAGTTTCAAGGGTTACCAGGACACCCTATACGCCCATTCCTTTCGTCAGTTTTACAGAGAATGCAACATCTATGGCACTGTAGATTTCATCTTCGGCAACTCCGCCGTCGTTTTTCAGGATTGCAATTTGCTGGCGCGGAGACCCCTGGAGAATCAGAAGATTCTTTACACCGCTCAGGGCAGGCAGGACCCCAATGAGAACACTGGAATTTCCATTCAGAACTGTAATGTGACCGCAGCCCCAGACCTGGCTCCAGTGAAGAGCTCGTTCGAGGCATATCTTGGGAGGCCATGGAAAGAGTACTCTCGCACTGTCTTCATGCAGTCCTTTCTGGGCGACCTGATTCAACCTGCCGGTTGGCTCGAATGGAATGGATCCTTCGCTCTCAGCACCCTGTACTATGGGGAATACATGAACCGCGGCCCTGGTGCGGGCACTACAAATCGGGTCAAATGGCCGGGGTATCGAGTGATTAATAGCTCAAGCGAGGCCAGTTCATTTACAGTCTCAAAATTCATTGAAGGAGATTCATGGTTACCTTCCACCGGAGTTAAGTACGTCTCAGGTTTCACTAGCACTACCACTGGGACTTAGCGCGCAATGGAGTTTCTGGACTTTTTGTCACTAGTACGTATTCTCATAAAACGTAACCAGTTGCATGCATTTGACAATGGGGATCATGGTCTGCATTTATGCTTTGGTTAAAATATATGTCATGAACTTAAAGGGGTTGTGTAGTGGTTCGATCCTGGGCTTGTAACAGAGAGAAACGATGATGTACCTCTTTGCAGTTTTGAAGGGTTAACAAATTTGGTTCGATTAGTGAGTAATATTAAGTATCTAGAAATTCAAATGGTATAATGACAGTTTAACAAATTTGGTATAATGGTATGCCCTCTAAAATGAAAAATCCCTACAACATTAAGATTATGCGAATTTTAGATAAAATTAAGCAAATTAGAGTGTCAAAAGTATATACAGAAAAAGGAGCAGGCCACTTGACGTAGTTGTATTTACAGTACAATATTGGAAGGATTCTGGGGAAGGAGATGCCCTTATCCAAAAAGCTGGAAAGGACGAGACACAGGAGGTACGTGGCTCGGGTCCACTAACGGACCATAATAACCATTTTGTTTTTCTTAAAGGTGCCATGTGCTGCCTCTGCACTATTCTCTCTCAATTCGTCGATTCATAGAATGATAGAGACTATTTTCGATTGAAGTGTCAAACGAAACAAAAAAACAAATTTGACTTTTGTGCTACCGGCTAAGTTGTGGGTTTGGTGGGTTGACGAGAGATCCGGTCGCATTAAGAGTGTTTTATCGCTAAATACTTTTCAATTTTTAGCTTTTCATTATTTTTATGCAGAAAGGTTTAGGGGGAGATTCTTAAGGGGGAGATTCTTAATGTTGTGCAGGACCAGTAATTGATATAGTACTGGTCCCACCAAACCACCAGTAATTGAGACTTTTTAAATCAAAATTTAAACAAAAATAAATAACATTATGTATAAATAAGTATTAATTTATGTCCAAAAATCACCCATACATTGACTGGGCCCACAACTGTCCATAAATAGTATTTTACTACTTAATACTGCAAAACATATTGACCCAAGTAGAAAACAGCTAAAACCATAAAGGCTTCCAAAATGGTCTATTTCAGAAGTAGAAAGCAGCAGTCACTTCAACCCCACTCATCAAAACTGCAGCTTTGCATCCCAAATAAATATGCCTACCTGCACATAACAAAAGGGAATGTATGTCAGCCATAATTGTTGTGTTGTTCAACAACTAAACACCCTATGTTCAATAAATG
>APFE031070570.1:23232-35742 GCA_000404065.3 Pinus taeda
AAATTCAAGTCCCCAAAACTATAAAAGAAGTCCACCCACTGTTGAAGTTGCATCTTATGCTTTCAAACTATTCAGCGAACTTGAAGACAACATCACAAAACAGTGGCCAGTATATCCAAGTTAGTTATATGAATTACAACTCATTCTTTTTACAGTTTTGTTTTCATTGTTTTCATTTATCAGATTTCTTACATGGTCTGTCTGATTTCTTACTACTAGAAGGATACCTGGATGGTTTCACAAACAGCCATTGAAAGTCGTTGTTCTTACAGTTCTGTCCATAGGATTATAGTTAACCTTTTTTATACAGTTACAGTTACCCTTTTTTATACAGTTAAAATTAACCTTTTCTATACATAGTTTATACAGTTACAACTTACATATCACAGAGGTTACGTGTGTCGTGTTAGTACTGTAGTCACAGCTAAACAGGAATTGAACCTTAGCTTACAGGAATTGAACCTATTGAATACAGTCGTATCCATCTAATCAACGCCACAGCTTGTTTAGCTTACAGGAATTGAACCTATTGAAGCTTATAGCTCTGGTTACATCTTATGCTTAAAACGTGTTGTTTTTTGTATGTTGAATATGGATATGCTTACCTTATGAACTATGATGAAACGATACAAGCTCTGATCATAGCCTAAGCTGAGTAACTGTTTAGTGATACTAATGAAGCTTGCGACTAGTGATAAGGAACATGTATTACTCATGGTTTGTGTTTCTTACATGTTATGATAGTGTTAATTAGGGATATACCTATACAGATTACTTATAAGTTAGAACAGGTATACTAGTATGATTACAATCAGAGTATTGGAACTGATGAAACTCGTGTATCTTACTCATTACTTGATCTAGTATGAAGCTAAGTTGTATAAGCTATATAACATAATACATTGAACAAAGGTATGTATCATATTCAATGGATCTCATTCATCTTATCACTAGTAAGCTCTATACACTAAAAAGCTCGTATTAGTATATGAGCATGCATTGATCTCATTCATCTTATCACTAGTAATCTCTATACACTAAAAAGTTCGTATTAGTATCTGAGCATGGTTTCAGTTCACCCTATTCTATGAATGAGCTAGAACAAAGCTCTGTATAATTACATATGTTATATCTATATTAAAGCTGAATCTAGTCTATTAGGGAGATAACCAACCCGTGATACACATACTTTATCATATCTATACATGTATTTCTTAGGTTAGTACTGATAGGTCAACCTTTAGATGATGTTACTTATAAAATATCTGTGCTATTACTTATGCCAAGTGTAATGAGAATGAGACTAGCAAGTGATTAGGTAAACAAGCATGGTTAGTACCTGCTTATTACCTGTATTCCCTAATCTTTAACAGATATAAGGAGAATGACGTAATTCATACATGTTTACATACCTTACATGTTTACATACCTCATTGGTTTAGCTGTATAAAGCTGTTGAAAGTAAATGGAAAAAAGCTGTTTGAAACAACTATAATAGAATCTACTTGAATGCATATAAAATTTGCTAAATTGATGAACTATGGATTTACTTGGAATGACATTTGCAAAATTTTGACACTGCCCTATGGAAGTGAAACATCTACTCTCATTATAAAAACAGTAACATACATTTTGATAATTTCCTATAATAGAGGAAAAGTATTTTTGCAGAAGTAATAGAGCATAATTTGACATATATTCTAATGTATAAATGCATGCAATAATTTTACAGGTTGTTGCATATATGGCAAAAGGAAGTTACTCTGCTCGTACAAGGAAAAGTGGCAGGAGAGTGACAAGGGGTGCACAGCTGCGATGCACATCGTCTGATGATGACAGGCCAACTGATGTCAATGCCGGCAATGCACCAAGGAACATTGTTGAAAATGACCATGTGACAGCCACTGATGTTGACACACCATCAGCCACAGAACCACCATCAACAACAGTCCAAGGGGCAAGCTCAACTAAAAAGATCAGTGCTATAAGAGGATGGACAAAAGAACAAATGTTAGTTGCAATTGACGACATAGAGTTTAATGGATACTCAGTTCGGGCATCTGCAAAAAAACATGGTATTCCTCCCTCATCAATACATTATTGGATAAATGGACTGACTCATACAAAACGTAGAGGGCCTCTTACAGTTATGACTGAGGAGGAGGAGGCCGAGGTGGTTGAGTGGTGTAAAGAGATGGCCCAACTGGGACATGGGCTAGAGTTGATACAACTCAAATCAACAGTTGCTCAAATCTGTCAAGGGAGGCCAAACCCATTCAAAGATGGGTTTCCTGGTAAATCATGGTGGTTTGGGTTTAAAAAAAGACATCCAGAACTTGTATTGCGTACTGCTGAGGGCCTTGACAGAGACAGCATTAAATTTGCGCCCGCAGTTGTGCAAAAGTTCTATGACACACTTTCTAGTGCTTACGATAAACATTCTTATGGAGGATACCATATATGGAACTGTGATGAAACAGGTTTACAGGTAGGGAGGAATTGTGGCATGTGGGTAATTGCCAAGAGAGGGAGCCGAAATGTGCCAAAGATTTTGCCCAAGAGCAGGGAGTGGATAACTATTTTATGTTGTGTTAATGCAATTGGTACTTCAATCCCAGGATTTTATCTATTCAAAGGTAAAAATCAACTGAAAAACTATATACAGAACTGTGAACCAGGTGCATGCATGGCTGCACATCCCCATGCATGGATGACTAAAGAACTGTTTCTAAGTTGGCTTTTTCACTTTGCTGCATCAGTACCAGGTGGCGTCTCACCTAATAACAGACACCTTTTGATATTAGATGGCCATGGGAGCCACATGGTTGTACAAACAATTGAGGAAGCAAACAATTTAGGCATCGACCTGTTGACATTGCCAGCTAATACCACTTATAGACTGCAACCCCTTGATGTTAGTGTGTTTGGCCCTTTCAAGAACTATTTCAGGTCGAAGCGCGTTGCATGGATGGAAAAGAATCCAGGGTTGAGGTGAAAAGGTTTGAGCAAGCAGAGATTGCAAGTAAAGCTTTTAAAAGGAATTTAACACCATCAAATATCAAGGCTAGCTTTAGGAGGACAGAAATCTGGCCACTGAACTATGATGCTCTTATGCATGATACTGGTTGTAGCCAAGCGTTTCATGTGGATGGTCAGAAGAAAGGAATGCCCAAACAGGTGTTGAAGTGCAAGAAGTAGATGACCAAGATGATGTTGTTGCAGCTGGTAATATGATTTCCCTGTCTCAAGGACACTTATATGATGAAGATGATGAAACTGTATGTGAAACACAATATAACAATGAACAAATTCGCAGTAACATGGAGATCATTCCACCAACTCAAGAACATGAAATTCCTGTTGCTGATATTGTTAATGATATTGTTGAACATGCAGTTGACAATGACCAATTGACATTGCCAAGCCAGGTAACCGCACCTTCATGGCTAGCAGAAGCAATGATCAATATGAATGCACACAGTGTCTCAACAACAAATGAAGAAAGCATGAACATGCCCTCGCAACCAGTAGAATTGAACAGTGAAATTGTTCATTTTTTTGTGGACAATAGATCAATGGAAGAAGATGAAGGACATAATGAGGCATCAAATGAAGATAATGATATAGTTTAATCAGTTCCAACAGATACTGAAAGGGAAGTACCAAGCAATGACATGCAGGTGGGATGGGTGGAGAAGACACCTGGACGGTTCCTAAAGCTACCAGTACAGAGAGTATCAATGAAAAAAAGCAAGGTGCACCGGGTAGTCTTCGTCTGGGCCGAAGCTCACAGTTACTCACCTCAGAGGACTATATAAAACTGTTAGTTGAGTCTGAAAAAAAGAAACTTGAAATGCAAGAATTAAAACAGAAAAAGAAGGATCTAGTCAAGGAGAAGAAGGCATCAAGGATTGTTGCAGCACAACGTCGAGAAGATGAAAGGATTGAAAGAGATAAAGCAAGGCAAGTTAAGGACCAACAAAAGAAAATGGAAAGACAAGAAAAGGAAAAACGAAAGGCACAACAAATGCTTGAAAAGGAACAAGGGATGATCAATATGGTTGACAATGGTACAAGAATAGCTAATGAAACCAGGATTATTTCAAACTCATTGGACTCCATTGCAAATAATACACCATTATTCCAAGATCTCATAAACATTCAAGTGCCTCACTATCAAACTGAGGGTTTACCCACTTGCCTTATTCCTACCAAAGTTGGTTCCAATTCTATGTATGCTCATTACGCACCTCCACTTAATGCAGGGGTCAGCAGTACAAATGTGAGGTATGGGTACTGAATACCTCCATGGTTGGAAGCTGCAAATTGGAGTCAATCATATGGCAACAACCAACCATTTCCTAATCAAGCCTTGACATGTAGGCCAACCTACCTGGCTCAAGAAGGTAACTCGGGGAGTTTTGGCACTCAAGATTCTCAGGGCCATAAAGAATAGGGGTGTCATATTTTTTTGGTTTTAACCACATTATGATGTGGATTTTGGATGGATTGTGTCTTTTTCTTGTCACATAAACATTCTGGCTTACAACCTAGTTTGTTTTATTGATTTGAAATGCTAACAACATTATGGTTCTATGCATTCACTACATTGAAAAGCCAACAACAGCTTGGTTGGTTGTAAAGTAGTTTTATTTGTGAGCTAAGCACAAATGATATCAGTCCACAAAAGATGCTACAATGATAACTTAGATACTTAATCCCCTTTTGAAATTGTTATGTCAATTCATATTAGGTCTTGGGGCATCTTTTTCCACTGCAAAGATGAACAATATTTCACAAAATAAATCACTTAATACTTAACCATTCACTTCAAAATGATGCTCCCAAGACTGATAAGTGATTTCTCATGGATATTAAACCTTAGGAAATTGATTTCTTCTTACTGAAACAAGTACACCAGATCTCGAAAAGCATATTTCAGATATCAGAAAACATATACCAGACCTTAGAAAAGCACTTGGAAAGTGACCAACAGAAAAACATATGACTTTATTAGCCTCTTATGGTCAATGTGCAATGGTATTGGGCTTATTATTATTGTCTTATGGTATTTATTAAGTCACAGTAGCAATATGCTTCAGATCTAATTATTCATTGCAGTCAACAAGGATCATAGAAAGCAGGCCACTGTAAGCAGTTTTTCAACTTTGAAAGAATAACCTAGATCTAAGTAAGCTTACCTACAACATCTAGAGCTAAGAGAATGAGAGGGAGGATATGTTGATGTGATCCTTCATACACTTTTATAGTGGCATGGTCCATTGCAACAACATGAAGGGAAACTGAAAAAGAAGCTAGGGGTGACGATGCCTAAAATGCTTCGGATCTAGAAGTTCTTTTAGATGATGAGGAAGTAATCGTCAACAAGAAGAAACCATCCAGTTAGGTTCCATGTCTCATATCCTGCTAGGTCCCTTACTATAATTTGACCTCTGCCCCGACAAAAGACAGATTAAAGAGGACAAATACCTACTGAACTGCTTGGGATGTATCAATTTTTTCAAATGACGAGGAAAGTTGAAGAAATCATCCACATCCACACAATCTCAAAATCATTAATCGACATGCTTACTAAGTTCATTCACATCCACAAGCCTATCTCCAAGACGATGGTGTGGAAGGAAAAGTAAATGTTAGCAACCCTCAACTAAAAGTAGCTAATTTAGAAACTAAAAGCCATGCACAAAAGTCACCTTTATGTTAATTTTAGATCTAACTTCTATAAGATTCCTTCTCTACTTTAATAATGCAACAATTTTAGAATGATAATAAGTATAGGAACGATATATTATGCAAGAGTTAATATTCCCGAAGAGTAGCTAGAACATGTTGTGTTATATGAAAAATACAAATCAAAATGTGAATGTAATGTTTTGCAATGAGATGAGATGAAAACATGCAATGCTCAAATAACAAAGACAAAAAGAGAAACCAATGAAGTTTGCTAGCCAATGGATGCAAACATAATAGTTAGACCTGAAACCAATGGCTCAAAAAATACACCAACCTCTAAAATATTTAAGAGAGATGATATCAGTCCACAAAAGATGTTACAATGATAAATTAGATACTTATTCCCCTTTTGAAATTGTTATGTCAATTCATATTATGTCTTGGGGCATCTTTTTCCACTACAAAGATGAACAATATTTCACAAAATAAATCATTTAATACTTCACCATTAGCTTCAAAATGATGCTCCCAAGACTGATAAGTAATTTCTTATGGATATTAAACCTTAGCAAATTGATTTCTTCTTACTAGAACAAGTACACAAGATCTCGAAAAGCATATTTCAGATATCAGAAAACATATACCAGACCTTAGAAAAACACTTGGAAAGTCACCAATAGAAAAACATAGGACTTTATTAGCCTCTTATGGTCAACGTGCAATGGTCTTGGGCTTATTATTATTGTCTTATGGTATTTATTAAGTCACAATAGCAATATGATTCAGATCTAATTATTCATTGCACTCAACAAGGATCATAGAAAGCAGGTCACTGTAAGAAGCTTTTTAACTTTGAAAGAATAACTTAGATCTAAGTAAGCTTACCTACAAGCACATACTTCTGTAAAATATCTTAACTCTCAAACACATCCATCTTCTATTGAATACAGAAAGAAGTTAATACACAACAATAGCTCAAAACCAAAACTCACTAACCAACAGAGTGGCACACCCTACATTTCCTTTCTCAGACAACAGAATAAGGTAAAATAATGTCTCTAAACACGTGCAATAAGGACGTGGTTTCACTGTGTCAAATCCTAACCGTACTCAGAACACCTAGTACACCCTAGCTCCATGGATAACTACACATCAGGGAAATCTGTTGGTGCCTCCTATAGAACTAAGCTCTCATCTAGAAATAGACAACTCCCACAGAAGCACCTTGGACAACCTAAGGATGTACACTATTTGAAAAAGGGACCATGCATGCACCCTCAAAACTGACTAAAATTAAATCCTACACAACATATGTACTCCACAAAGATCATAAAGAGTTACAATTGGAACTAGTGGACTCTTTGAAGTCATTTTCTTCATTTTTGAAGTAATTATTATTTAAATTTGCTAAATAAAACCTGAAACACTGAGATAATAAGACACAGAGCTGTAAATAAATTCTCAACCATAAATGAGCAAATAAATCCAACAAATCTGATTTTAATATAATCAAATATGTAGTCATATATATTTCTAAAATAACTGAGCTAAGAATTGTTCCAAGGAAATGAACAAAATGCATGTGATAGACAAAATTGAATGGCATAGGCAGACATGTGAGATAGTCTTTAGGAACCTAACCCAAGCTACTGCAAGCACTAATAAATTATATGGAATGGTATAGAAGCTCGAAAGACAGTTGAAACAATAAAAGATAAGTCAATAGGGCCAGATTTTTCAAATTACATGAGGTTGAACATAAAATAATCTCTTTGGGCACATCTAAACTCAAAATTCGAAGCACTTAAATTGAAGGATGTGAAGACCAAGATTTTCATGTCATTCAATCGCTTATTCAAGTCCAGTATTACCATCCTCTTGCCTATCCCATGTTTTGGAAACTCTTTGATGATGATAAAGAGTGTAAGGTTGTTACTATTGCAAACCTATCATGGAGGAATTTGGTTACATGAGAAAATTCCCATAAATGCAAAGGATATCCAAGGAGGAATAGGATGTCATTAAAACATTCTCTGTTCATGCTCCAATATTTGAAGGCAGCCTATAATATGGAAGGGACCTAAAGCCTCACAATCTCCTGGTGGATAAGCAAAGAGGTGTAGTAAAAATAGCAGATCTTGGCCTCGAAAGAGCATTTACAATTCCTATTAAGAAATATACACATGAGGTGAGTGCTTTAACTACATTTTCCACATTTGCTACTGGTTTTTGTATAAATTTTGTCCTCGCTGATTTTAGAGACAGTTTGGTTCTGGTTTCTTAGTGAATAATATCTAATTTTTAGCACTAAGGTTAGAGGTTTCGGGTGTTCAACTTCTTCTTGGACGATTTGGCCTTTTAGGATCAACCCTTTGCAGAGCATGTCAGACTCACATTTTATGGATTCATATGTTGGGAATATTCCACATTTTCTTTTGGGTTTAGTAGGAAATTTGGTCGTTCCTAATTTTGGTCGTTTAGGTTTCATAGTGTATACTGTTTAACTTCCAAGTATAAGGGAAGAGGTTTAGGGTTTTTGGACATATAGGATTACTGTCATAGGTTGAGGATTCACATCGTATTTGTAACCCTTTTCTTTCTAGAGTGGGGACGTAAGACCAGGTTTGACCCTTTGCTTGGCCTTTCAGAAGCAACGCTTTACAGATCTTGTTAGACCTCTTGATCAAATAGCATAAAATTTAATGCAATAACAAGTTTGGATTCAATTTTGAGAGTTACAGTGCTGAGTGGGTTATTGCTTGTAACTTTATATATCCTCTTCATAAAACTTACCTTCATAACTTTCTATATTACAAAGGAATAAAAAAGGGTTGAGGGTGGAGAAATCTTTCTTATCATTATCATCGCAAGGTTCTTTCTCCTTTGACAAACTAGTGGGCTCGTGCTGCAAATTGTCACTCTCTAGTATAGGGCTCCTGAAGTTCTTCTAGGGGCTACTCACTACTCTACACCTGTAGACATTTGGTCTGTTGGTTGTATATTTGGTAAGCATTTTTAGACAGATTACTTGGATGTTTCAATTTGTTGAGTCATATGTCTACTAGGGTGTCTGACATGGAAATTGTTCTCAATTTTGCAGCTGAAATTGTCAGACTGCAAGCCCTGTTTATTGGAGATGTTGAAGTACAACAACTTTTCAAGATTTTCAAGTTAAAATTTGACAAAAAAAACAGACACTCTATCTTTATATACAGGTATTACTTTTCTCAAAAGCCAACAACATCCCACGGCTTAATTGACAAAACCCAAAACCTGTCTCCAAATTTAACAAAAATTCCAATAAACCAGGTGAGGTGTTGAGAAACACACAGTGAGGTGTTGAAAAACACTTCAGAAAATGGCTGGTAGGATTAAAATCCTACCGGTTAGAAGCCATAAGTCCAGAGCTCTCCAAAGCCATAAGTCCAAAGCTCGCCACACATTCGGTGGACCTTCTCCAGTGCTCGCCGGACCTACCACACCTGCAACAAGTGGGAAAAATTAGCAAATGAGCAAATGGAGAAAAAAAAACCCTAAAAACCACACAAATACCACCAAAACCTGCAATTACCTGTAAATGCCACCATCGACCTCAAACTGGTTGAAATTGGTACTGGCTCCTCCCCAAACAGCAAATAGCACAAATTAAACAACCACCCAGGAAACCCTAAACAACTGGTGGTCCAGACTGAACAGCAATTGCAAGCGGAAAACCACAAGAACAACAGAAAGCTTGTTCCAACCATGGATTCGTGCAAGCAAGCAATGGCGGACATGAGCTCAACCATGGCGGGCATCATGCGCAGGTAATGTAGCCCTCCCGCACCATCGTCGGCAGAGGGCTTCGAACAAACACTAGACCCGAACAAAAAACCCACAAGCAAACCACACATCACGGCGTAAAGGCGGGAACGAGCAGGCGGAGGTCGGTAGTTGAAGTTTTAATGGTTGACACGCTGCAGAACAGGTGGCTCTCCAAGATGGACGCATTGCATACACCACTTCGTGCCATCCACGCGCTTGTATGCCAAGTGGAGGGCAGCGAGAACAGGTAATGGCGTCCCTCCCCTATCACACTCCTAAGCAAGAGAAGGGAAGGCCAAAGAGAATATAATAAAGGAAAAGTATAATATTTTTTTTAATAATGCGTTGTGGTTTATTTTGTTAATTATGTTCCATAACATTTTGAGATCCAAATGTTTTACGGTTTCTTAACTTAGTTTAACTTATTTTATTGTTTTTGTGAAAAAAAAAATTCTCTCGTTGTTGGTAAATTAGAGAAAGAAATGTTACAAGAGAACTATTATGTTATATGTTGTTACATGTATGTTTAACTTACAACTTTACAAGAAAGTTAGTGATTATAAGCATACTTTTAAATTTTTAAGATTGTATTGATCATGTTTTCTATTATCATATATATAATAATATTCAAAACTTAAAATAACTGATTAGGGAAACCATAGTACATAGATTTGATATTATTATATTTTGAAAATCGATGCGCCTTAGTTTTTTTATGGCCTTGATTACAAATATGTTCATTAGAGAATACATTGGCATGAATGTTAGGATATTCACTATAAATCGTGTACATGTATTTATGTTGGACAAGGCATCAATTAATTTTCATCATCTGTAGAAGCATGGGCATCGATCTTACTACCATGAATAATAGAGACATCAAACCAAGTTGCAAGTAAGCAACTTGTAATGGCATTAGCCTATTTGATTAGTGTGTAGCTATGCCTCTCTTTTCTAATGTATTCTCAAGCTATCTACACATAACAAGATCTATTATATAAGTAAGTATGCCCTATTGACCTTACCAAGACATATCCTATCATCGATAATGACCAAAATGAAGCTACAATGAATATAATGGCCATGTTAAGTGTTGAATCATCACACCTAATGAACCATGCATGGTTCGGTGAGATATGGTTTCTTCAATTCAAGATAAGAGGGAATATAATCCAATGAAATCACCATGAACAATAAGAGTAACAATTCAGACTCGATGATAGATGAGGATGATGGAGTTGCTAGTAATTCATCCTTAAAACATCATGATGTGGCAATTTTCAATGTATCAATAGGTGGAAATTCTTAATTGGACCTAACAAGATGACGACCATAGTGAAGCTACAATGAACACAAGGGCCACACTAAATGCTAAATCCTCATACCTAATCAACTATACATGCTTTAGTGAGATGTGCCTTTTTTATTTGAAGATAAGGGAAGATATAGGCAAATGAAATGAACATGAACAATAATAGTAATAGTTTGGAGTTGATGGTAGGTGAGGATGATGAAGTTTCTAGTAGTTGAACCTAGAGACATCATGATGTGGTAGTTTTTTATTTGTCAATGGGTGGAAGTTCTTAATGAAATGCAAATAAATGACTAAAATTAAAGAGAGAACCTCACTTTAAAAAAATTCCTTTGATGTAATTAATATATAATCAATCAATATGTGTTTTAGTAGATTGCACCATTCACAGTGATGAATGGTTTATCATCTCATGTCTAAGGTAAGTGACCATGAAATTTCATGTTAGTAGGAGAGAAAACATGATTCCAGTAAAGGAAAATGTGAAGGACCACAAGAAAAAGCATTACCATGGGACAAGATGTCAACCGTGGTATTTTCTTAATTCTTTTTCACTTTGTCCTTTTCTATAATGATCTTATCGCATATTAAAGGGCTAAAAATTACATTGTAAATTAAGATAAAAAGAAAAAGAAAAACATAAAACAAATACTCTATTATATAGAATTTAATGTTATATGCTAAAGATGCAATTTAAATAATTTTAAATCTTATCAAACATACCAAACATATACACCATTAAATTATTCATAATACTTATTTCTAAAAAAACATTTTTATTTTAAATTATCTTTTAGGGTGAAACTATGATATTGACCATTAACCTTAAAAATAAATATAAAAAATTAATATAAAATACTTTGACTATTCATCTTTAATACCTACCACCAATTACTATTAAAATATACTAATATCATTATTCATCTGTATACATAACACCAATTACTATTAAATAATAAAACATAAAAAGTTATAAATTAGATAATTTATATTAATTTTTAAAATGAGATAAATCATTCATAACATTATAATATTTTAATATTGAATTAATCCAACCATATGGCACTATGATAATAAGATCTCGTTAAAAATATCCTTTTATGTATGAAGCTATCACGTGATATATGTATGTAGCCATATAGTGGCATGTTATGTTTCACTACCCATGGAGATTTATGTTTACAGCGCTGTAAATTGCATTAGTTGAAGTAAAGTAAATTTTTTATTTTAAATAGAATAATATTTGAAATTTTAATTAAGGTTATTTAGAGTAATGAGATGGAATGGTTGTTATTTTTTCTATTTAGGTTTAAATTTTTGTTAGTGATATAATGAGTAATAATGTTTTTATAAATGTTGTTTTAATGTTTTGTGTCCAAAAATATTTTTGTACTTGTGAGATTATGTGAATATTGTTTTATTATTTTCAAGTTTTGTGAAATATTCTTGTGAGATTATGTGAATATTGTTTTATTATTTTCAAGTTTTGTGAAATATTAATTGAGTAATATTGTTTCACTCACTTGAAATTTTGTGAATTTTCTTGTTGTATTGGTTTTGAGCTTTGCGAAATCTTAAATAATTATGCTTGTAAATTTTTATGAATATCATTGTATTAACTTCATGTCTTGCTAAATATTAAATAGGTAATATTATTATAATGATTTAGAACATTTTAAATTTTTAATGTAGTCACTTCA
>APFE031070570.1:37594-79439 GCA_000404065.3 Pinus taeda
ACACCTGCAACGAGAAGAAAAATAGATATTAGGAACAGAAAACCACAAAAAAAACCACAAAAAACCAACAGCTCACAGCAAAACACCATTTTACCTCGAGCTTACTAAAACAGCGACCGACTCCTCCCCAAACAACAAAGTCGCCGAATAAGACCAGCAACAGAGAAATGCTAAACAACCGGGGTTTAGGGTCGACCAAGAAATCCAGGCGGAACAGCAGAAGAAAAGCAGAAGCGCTGTGCGAACAACAAACCCTGAAACACCAGCAAACAAGTCAACCAGCGCCTGCATACCAGGCGAAGAGCGCAGGTCCACAAACCCTGTCAACCGAAAAAACGCCTCTAACAGCACAGGAATAGACGACCAAGTGTGCAGGTTCTGGGGCCGTCCCGCGCCATCTTCGGTAGGGGGCTTCGCCCAACAACCGGCCCCGAGCAGAAACACAAAGGGCAAAGAGAACATCGCAGAAATGAGCCCAAACGAACCTTTCAAATGGCGCGAAAAGATGCATTTAAGGTTGGATACAGTAGCCAACACATGGAGCTCCACGGTGGACAGGTGTCGTACCGGCTCCATGTGCTTTACGCGTGGTAAAGTGACGTGGCGGGGAGGGCGCACATGTAATGGCGACCCTCCCCTAGTATGGTTTACAAGTTTTTATTATATATATCTTATTATTTTTAAAACATTCCGAGTTTTAAAAGTTATTATATTAGTAATAAAACATTCCGAGTTTTAAAAGTTATTATATTAGTAATTGTATTTAAAGGTGTAAAAGAATGTTTATAGAAAGAATGGGAATGTGGAAAGAAATAATCAATTGAAATAATGGATGATGAAATAAAATGCAAGGTGTGTAGGATATATTTGGATAATGAAATACAATGCTAGGTAGGTAGGATTTGGACAGGACAAGGACTGAGACAGGGAGAATTTGAGACAGGTTCAGAGAGGGAGAGTTTGTGTGGGATTTGGAATTGATCAGCTAGGGTTCAAATGTGTCATGTGTCAAATTCCAATCTCTGAGAGAGGTAGACAAGAATGAGGCTTTATATTAGTTGTTGTCAAATTCCGAAAGGAAATGCATTTGTGAAGAAAGATGCGCGAGAAGTCATCTAGTGGGCTATTGTTTTAGAAAAAGTCTCAGTGAAATATTTTTCTTCATGTAGATCTGAATGGCACTAGGGCGATGAAAGTTGTTGTCAAATTCGGAAAGAAAATGCATTTGTGAAGAAAGATGCAAGAGAAACATCTAGTGGGCTATTGTTTCAGAAAAGTCTAGTAAAATATTTTTCTTCATGTAGACCTAAATGGCACTGGGGTAATGAAAGTTGTTGTCAAATTCGGAAAGAAAATGCATTTGTGAAGAAAGATGCAAGAGAAATCATCTAGTGGGCTATTGTTTCAGAAACGTCTAGTAAAATATTTTTCTTCATGTAGAACTGAATGGCACTGGGGTAATGAAAGTTACTTGCTGCTTAAGAAAACATCAAAGTGAGGTATTTTATTTTGTTGAGACTAGGGTAAAAGTAGCATTTTCAACGCTTGAATTTAATTTAATTAGATAATTTATAATATGAATAAATGTGAGTTTGCAAGAGAGTCCTTGTAATATTTGGGTTTTTTTGTTTGCAAAAGAAATTGCATTCATGGAGAACATCTTGAATTGTTGTAACTCTATAGAATTTGCTCAAGGAGAGAGGATTTATGGATTGGTAAGTTTTTTTTGAAAGTTTTTTTGACAGACTCTAGAACACTTTCTGAAATTATGCAAGGCTTATAAATATATGCACTAGACTCAAGTGGCCCACAATTTTCAGAAATGCTTAAGTCATTGCTCTTTGTATTTAGGGATTCCAAATTTCATTGAAGAAGTCAAGTTTTGCTTTTAGTTTTTAAATATTTTAAAGAGATGTTTGTATTTAGACCTGAATAATTTTTTTTTACATAGTGGAGACATTTATAATATCATAACATTCAAATGATTCCATTGAAACCTAACTATTCCATAAAATGAATATCAGTTAAATTTGCAAATTCCAAGTGTATTTCTCAGCTATTCTTAAATAAAAAAACATAATAAGTCACTACTTAAAATATCATGTTTTGATGTGAAAGCCTGTTTTTTTCTTTGTTAAGATTGGATACTACTATGTAATCACTCTCTTGGAATTTATGATAAAATAATGCAAAGAGATCCTTTTTCCAAAGAGAAAAATATTACCTTTCCATTAAAATAATCAAAATATTTCATTTTTTATGTTCAGAACCTCGTAGGCTCACAACAAAAACAATAACACCAATAATTTAGAGGAAGGTGGTTTTTCAATCACATATCAAGACAATACATAAAAAAATATAGTCATTACCAACAATAACTTTATGGGTTTAATCTAATAAGGTGATTTATGGCCTTTTCATTGGAATTGGCGACATGATTCTTGGTGGGATCATACTATTTCATCTTTTAAATGGTACTTTTGAATGTAGAAATAGATTCAACATCATGGAAAACCCCTGGAGCACTCAATTTATAAAAACTGTTCAACAACTTAAAGCTACAAGATTCCCAATTTTTGGCTTGATTTTGGGCAAAAAAGACAAGAAAATCTGCTTGGAAAAGGGACAAAAAACCACCACATTAGTCTACTACCTTATCATCAAGAATAGTCTGACAGAGCATAATTTTTCACTTAAACAAACTATTATGGGTGTACTCTCTTTGGTGGTAGCGTGTTTTCCACCTCATCCCTGGAAATCCCTGCAATTTCTATCATTAATGAGACTAGATCCAAAGAGATAACATGCTTTGACATATGGTCAGCATTTGATTGAATCTTTGAAGATGATAAAAGTGTGTTTTAGCTCCTTTGCCCTTTGAATTTAATGGAAAGAGTTTTTAATGGAATTTAAAAGGAGTACTTTCCCTCAAACAACAAGGCAAGACATTTATCCAAGATAGAATGAACCTTGTGTATTTCTGTATGTTGCAATCAATTGACACTCGACATAGTGAAATTTAGATTTTTTTTGTGATACTAATATTTGACCATGTCAGATATTAAAATATTTTTAATATTATGATAAAAGGGAGTTATGCAACCCAGTACTAAAGCTCTTTGTGTTGGTTCCCATACTCTTGAAAACAACAAATGAGATCCCTAATCACCATGATAACACATGTACGATGCACAACCTTCCCTTCATAAATGTCAGTTTGAACAAATGGAAAAGACAAAAATTTCACAAACATGTACAATACTTAGCCCTTCCTTCATGGCTATAAAAATTTGGACAAGTGACTGATTTGAATGGGAAAATTAGTTTTTTTGTGCTAAATTCCTCTTCAGAGTATGTAAAAGTGTTTAATGATTCATGAGGTTAATTGCAAGTTTTAACATTAGTTTTTGAGTGTTTTTATGTAAATTGCATGTACAAATTAACATAAACAAATGACTGAACAACAACATATAACAAACATGAACATTACCCAAACAATATCAAAACAACACATGATGAAGGAGTTCATCCCGCTTGGGCTACGTCTCCTTGGTCCAACTTCCAATGGCTTGGCCCTCTCTATTATGCTCAAAAGTGTGAATACATCTATTTACAATACTCATATAGCTCTGAAACCTATTCGAATGGCTCCAGAATGCCCAAAAATGCTTGTCTAGCCTCTTTGTGATCCTGATTTGGTAAAAAACTAAAGAAGTTATGGCTGCCCCAAGTCTTTCTGCTAATCGCACAACAATTTCCCCAAAATCTGGCACGAATCTACAAATTCGCCCCCAATTCCGCTAACTAAACATCGATTTCACCTAATTCTGGGTGAAATGGTGGGACAGATTAAATGCCCTATAAGGCCTTAAATCCAAAAAATTTGGACATGTGGAGGGCCACGTGCTCGAGGCTAAGGCCAACGGCCCGGCCAACACTCCACTCTGATGGTGGTCCTATGGGTGGCGATATGGCCAAGGGTTGGCCCCATGGGCTAGCCCTTTCCTCTGAATGGCGTGGACTTAGACTTTAAATATATGTCAAAACCATAATATGTTAAGCACCAACATATGGTGTATTGGTTAAGGCTTGGACTTTGGACTTGGAGGTCACAGGTTCGACCCCTGCCCACTGCTGCTCATACCTTGCCCCAATTTTTGGTGGCCCTTAGGCTACCACGTGGAGGCCCCTGGCTTGGCCACGTGGTAGCTCATAGTTGACCACCAACTAACCAATCAAATCATCCAAAACTCCACCAATAACAATGTGCCACTTGTCAACATGCAATTGGCCAAAGATCAAATCATGCATATGCATAGTCACCCTGCCACATAGGCATGCTTGGTCAGTGCCACATCAATAGTACGGACTGCTGACTGGGTTGTCTGCATTTTTTTTAAATTCACATGTTTAGGAAAACGAACAGAACATGTTTATGAGAGCATACGTAGTTCGTTTCGCGCAAAAAGAGTTGCACCAGATTCAGGATGATGAGAGCTACGTGGTCATTCGGGTTCCACACCGATCCGACAACTTTGAATTTTGAGATATTTTTTGAGCAGCTGATCATTCCTCCCAACTGGAAGCCTTCTGGACCCTAAAAGATCACTTTTAGTTGTTCAGCAGGTGAGGATACAGTTCCCTCACCTTTCAAATCTCGATCCATTTCACTTTTGAAGGATTTGTTCCTTTAAGCCCCACTCAAAGGTAGTCGACACTCCCTTGTTTTGAAGACCATGCTCTTCAGTCAAGAATGGTGTCTTGTTGTAGTTCATCAAGGTATTCAGAAGAAAAATTCTCAATGAAGGAATTTGGACATTTTCTCCTTGATCTTCAATCAAAGGAGGCTCATACAACCTTAAGTTCCCAACATTAACAACAACATAAATTTGCATATATGAAGGCAAATCCAACCTAAAAGCACTGTCACCAATCTTTTCCAGAATTATGAATGGACCATATCTAATTGGTTTCATCTTTTTAGCTTCTCCTTGGAGCCCCTCTTTGCTAATCTGAATCCAAACTTCATCACCGACTTGGAACTTGTGATCTACAAGATGCTTGTTGTGCCTTGCTTTGTACTTGCCTTGGCTCTTTTCTAGCTGTTATTGAACTCTTTGGTGTACCAATTGGATTTTTTTAATGAACCTTCTTGCTTTGTCTATATCCCTATGACCATCGATAGCAACATCCTTTCCAAAAATGAAGTCCAAAGGAGACTTAGGCAAGTATCCCAAACATGCTTCAAATGGAAATGTTTGAGTTGAAGAGTGTTTGACCCAATTGTAAGCATGCTGAATGTAGTGCAAATGTTCATCCTACAACATATGATGCTTTTTGCATACCCACAAAGAAGATGTATCACTGTATTATTCACCACCTCTGTTTGACCATCTATTTTCGGATGAAATGTTGTACTCTTTTTCAATTTGGTGTCAATCAATCCCCACAAGCTTGACCAAAAGTTCCCAACAAAGAGAGAATCTTGGTCACTAACAATGGATGTGGGCAATACAAAATGAAAGAATACATTCTGAAAGAATAACTGAGCAATTTATTCAGTTGTAATTTTGTTTTTACATGGCATCAAAATACACATTTTGCTGAACCTATCCACAACTATATACAAATAATCATGACCTATGATTGACAATGGAAGACCTCCTACAAAATCCATAGAAACACTCTCCCATGGTCATGAAGGTACCGAAAGTGGTGTTTACAATCCTAACTTCCTATTGCTAGGCTTACTAACTGCACATAATGAACATCCTTTAATAAAATGTGACACACTTTCAAGCATACGAGGCTAATAACAATACCTCTGTAGATGTGCCACCATCTTACTTACACTGAAATGACCAGCATTAAGAGAAGTATGTCTCTCTTATTATGTTGACGCTTTCTCCCTGTGGAATACAAAGCTTACCAAGATGGTACAATAAGTTATCATGCAAATGATAATTCAATTCCTCTACTTGGTTACCTTTGACTCAAGCTTGCATAAACATCCTAAAAGTCATTGTCTAATGCATACTACTCAATATAACTTTCATGCAAAATATAATTATGCTTGAGTAAAGTAGTTGCACTAATAATAGGCCTAGAAAGCATATCAACAACTTTATTGTAGATACCTTTCTTATACCTTATTACCAAGTGGAATTGTTGAAGAAAACCCATCCATCGGAAGTGCCTTGATTGCTGCATCTTAGATTGAGATTGCAAGTATTGCAATGGATGATGATTACTGTGAATGATTGTTTCCTTACCAATCAAGTAGTATTTCCACTTTTTCACACTTTTCTCTAATGCATACAATTCCTTGTCATATGTAGGATAATTAATCACTGCACCATTTAAAGTTTCTGAATGAAAATGGATAGGCGTACCATGTTGCATGAGGACTACACCCATGGCATAGTCACTAGCATGATTTTGGATCTCAAATGACTATCTCAAGTCAGGAAGTGCAAGTACTAGAGCTGAACTGATGTTTTCCTTCAATGCATCAAAGGAATTTTTTTGTTTTCCTCCCCACTGAAAAACCTTTTTCACACTAGTCAATGCATGCAAAGGAGCTGCTATAGAAGAAAAGTTAGCAATAAATTTCCTCCAATATTGGGTTTCTCCCAAAACAAATCTTACCTCAGTAACTGTCTTGGGTCTTGGCTAATTCAAAATGAAATCAACCTTGGAGGGATCTATTTTCAACTCACCTCCTCAAACAATATGACCCAAGTAAACTAAATAATTTTTTCCAAACTCACACTTTGACATATTTAAATACAATTGTTCTTTCTTTAAGACATCAAGTACTTTTCTCACATGCATGACATGTTCATCACGACATTCATTGGAAATTAAGATGTCATCTAAGTGGACTATAACAAACTCATAAATAAATGGCCTCAACACATCATTCATCACACACATGAAGGAAGCAGGAGCATTACATAAACCAAAAGGCATAACTAGCCATTCAAACAAACCTTGTTTTGTTTCGAATGTTGTCTTCCAAATGTCTCCTTCAACAATTCTAATTTGATGGTAGCCACTCCTTAAGTCCAACTTAGTAAAATACTTTGCATCTTTCAATTGATCAAGTAAATCATCTATTCTAGGCAATGGGTAACGGTTCTTTATAGTAATCTTGTTTAATGCATGTAATTCACACACATGCACCATGCTCCATCCTTCTTTGGCATCAAAACAACAAGTGACCCACATGGCGAAGAACTTGGCCTGATGATCTCTTTATCCAACAACTCTTGATTTTCTTTTTAATTTTTGCACTTTCCATCACTCGCATCCTGTACATGCCAATGCTAGTAAGAGGACTATCTTATTGCAACTGTATCTCATGTTGGATTTCTCTCTTGGGAGGCAATCCTTTTGGTTCCTGAAACATCTCATCATATTGGTTAAAAACATCATTCAATTCAGATATCAATCTTGATTCACCACCTTGAAAAACTTCATTATCAATATCATTCTTGGGTTTTATTATTAGAAGCACAAAATTCTTGCTAGAATTCACTAGTCTTTTCATCTACCCCACATTTACAAGTAAATGATTTAGTTTCTTGCTGTGGGCTCTTATAGCGTATTCTACTCCATATTTGAACAAATGTTATTTTTTTTCATGTCTATGGAAGGTAGCTTTTCTGTCATATAGATACAGGCTGCCCAAAACTATACCACATATGTCTAATGGAACAACATCAAGTTCCACTTCATCTATGAAATTTGCAGTAATGGTGAATTTCAGTTTACACTTTCTAGTTACTTGCAATTTTGGATTATCACACACCCATCCTAATGGATATGGCTTATGATGTGGAATGGTTTACAAGTTTATTCTTTTGACAATGTTTTCAAAGATGAGATTGGCTTGAGAACCACTATCAAAAAGAGTATCAATTTTATTGTGTTTTGAGATTACCCTTATGTGAAAACGTTTTATCCTCTTCTTTTCATTTGGAGTTTCATTGTGTAAATTTGAAGTAGCAATTGATTCTTTTCCTTTCATACCCATGGTTGTAATTTAGTTTCATCACCCGAATTGGATCCCAAATCTTGTTGAGTGGTTGCAGCTGTCTTTTGTTTTCCCTTGTTAATGAATTTCTTTGGTTTCATCTTAGGATGAAGTTTCCAACAATGAGCTTCATTGTGATCCTCTTTGGAACAATGCTTGCATGTTATTTTCTCTCCTTCCCTCTTAATGGATGCATTTTTCTTTCCTTTCCCTTTGAAACCCTTTTCTTTTCCTTTACCCTTAAATGGCTTTTTACTACCCTCTTCTAGAGTATTTTCCCTCTTGCCTCAAGATGAGTGGCTTGCACACACACCTCATCTAGATTATTAGGATTAAACATAAGGATAGTATGCCTAAGGTAATTGTGTAAACCCCCTATATACTTCAACAACGTGTCTTGTGATTGCAAATCTACACCTAACATTAGAGACCTTCTTCTAAATTCTTGGGTGTAATCTTGCGCATTTTGACCTTTAAGCTGTCCAAAGTTCTGCCAATTCATGATGGCTTTCTACATATATCATAGAGGGTAAGACTGTCTTTTAGTTGTAACAATGAAATTAGACTAATAAATTGAGATCTTACCATGTTTTTTTATCTCTTCTTGTGTCTTGGATTCCCACCATATTAGTGTTGCACCCTCCAACCTCAAGGAATCTAGTTGAATCTTTATGTCATCATATTGAAGGTTTTGAATTCTATAATAGACCTCCAATTGATGAACCTAATTGTCAAGCTTCTCTGCATTCACTTCACCATTATACATGGGAAGTTCAAATTTAACATCAAGTTTTAACAAGGGTGTTTTACCCATTCCTTTTGAGGTATGTTGATGAGTATGAGTAAGGGTTGTATTAGTGGAAGAGGGCGAAGATTCCTGTGAAGATGAATATGAAAATGATGGTGGAGAGGGTGGAGGTTTACCTCCATTTCCATTACCTCCTTGTCCTGAAGAACCTTCTCCTTTTGGAGGCTTGGAGTTTTCACCCTGCAGTCTGGTATTCCTCTCTTCATAGAGGACTTTTACCGTCTCTGTCATGTGAAAGAAATCCTCACTAAAAACCTTCTTATCCTCTCTCATATTTGTAGGCTCTCCCTCATGTGACATGCTTACTAAAGCCTCAATTGCAATTTGAGGTAGATCTGGTGGTGGATATTGTGGCAACCTTTCACTCCTCCTCCTTGACCCAACATCAGGACTTTCAACCAGCTTCCCTTCTCCTCGCTTGAGCTTCAACCTTGTAAGCATCACATTCACTTGCAAACAATTAAATCCTTTTTGCACAAAGAAAACTAAGAGATTTGATACCAAACTTGATCTAAATGGAAAAATTAGTTTTGTTGTGCTAAATTCCTCTTCAAAATATGTAAAAGTGCTATTCATGAGGTTAATTGTAAGTTTTAACATGAGTTTTGAGTGTTTTTATGTAAATTGCATGTATAAATTACCATAAACAAATGACTGAAAAACAACATATAACATACCTGAACATCACCAAAACAGTATCACAACATCACATGATGAAGGAGTTCACCCTACCTGGGCTACATCTCCTTGGTCTAGCTTCCAATGCCTTAGCCATCTCTATTATGCTCAAAAGTGTGAATACATCAGTTTGCAATGCTTAGATAGCTCTGAAATATGTTCCAATGGCTCCAGAATGCCCAAAAATTTCTATGTAGCCTCTTTTTGCTCCTGATTTGGTCCAAAAATGAAGAAGTTATGGCTTCCCCAAGTCTTTTTGCTAATCACACCACAATTTCCCCAAAATTCGGCACTATCCTACAAATTCACCCCCAATTTTTCTAACTAAGCGTCGATTTCACCTAATTCTAGGCGAAATTGTCGGACAGATTAAATGCTTATAAGGCCTTAAATCCGAAAATTTTGGATATGTGGGGGGCCACGTGCCCAGGGCTAAGGCCAACAGCCCGCCCCTATCAGCTAGGCCCCCACTCCACTCCAATGGTGGTCCTGTGGGTGGCAATATGGCCAAGGGTTGGCCCTTTCCTCTGAATGGCACGAATTTAGACTTTAAATATATGTCGAAACCATAATATGTTAAGCATCGACGTATGGCGTATTGGCTAAGGCTTGGAATTTGGACTTGGAGGTCGTGGGTTCGACCCTTGCCCACTGTACTCGAATATTACCCTGATTTTTGGTTGCCCTTAGGCTGCCACGTGGTGGCCCTTAGCTGGGCCATGTGGTAGCCTATGGTTGGACACCAACCAACCAATCAAATCATCCAAATCTCCACCAATAACAACGTGCCACTTGTCAACACGCAATTCGCCAAAGGTCAAATCAGTCATATGCACAGTCACCCTACCACATAGGCATGCCTAGTTAGTGCCACGTTAGTAGTATGGACTGCTGACTGGGTTGTCTGCATTTTTGTTAAAATTCGATTGTTTAGCAAAACGAGCAGAACATGTTTCTAGGAGCATACAGAGTATATTTCACGCGAAGCGAGTTGTGATGGATTCAGGATGACGAGCACTACACGTTCGTTCATGTTCCACACCGATCCAACAAATTTGAATTTTGAGCTATTTTTTGAGCACCTGATCACTGACAAAGACAAAAAGTTCACTAACATGTACTCATCCCTTCCTTCATGGCTGTAAAAGTTTGGACAAGTGACAAAGACAAAAATTTCACTAAAATGTACAATACTCATCTCTCCCTTCACAAATGTGAGTTGGATTAGTGAGAAAGACAAAAAGTTCACAATGGTGACGTTTACCTTACTCAATCCTCACTTCATAAATGTAATTTTGGACTGACAAAAGTTGCATGAGAATCACAAAAAGTTCCAGTCTCTAATGAATTATAACAAGGAATGATGCTTGAGGATGGCATTTGAGACTTAAGCCCCATGGTCATGCAAAATATCATGATTTCAAAACCATAAATCATAACTAAAGATTCTTTATCCAAAGAAGACCATATACACCATTCTCTTCTTTTAGGTATATACAACAAGAAGAAATATAACGTTGTAGCAACACAATACAATATGAAACAAGTATGAGCTTGCTGACCTTAGGCAATAAACCCAATGTTGTAGATATGTTTCCTTTAAGGAAATTTATTGTCGAAGGTTCAGAAATAAACTCATTATAAATATCAAGGAAAATAGTGGAAATTATAAACTTGGAACTAAGAAACTCGAGAAAGTCTGAAAAATCAACAACTTGAAAAGCTTCAGAAAATAAATTCACTAAAAGAGAGGAAATAATGCAGAGAAATCAAAGGTATTTATACTGTTAATTAGTATAAAGCAAAATCCCAAGGTGGATAACAATTTACCCATTCCAAAAGACGGCTGTCAAGAAAAAATGAATAAGAAAAACATGAATATGATATTGCTTTAATCAGGCAAATGCAATGTCAACACTGTTTCAGTGCAAAACAACAACCCATAGAAAAACATTGCATGATCCTAGTATTTCATCTCTTACCATTATGATGGATAGAAACATTATAAAAACAAAACAAAATAGTTACAACCACTTACGTGATGGATTGCTATACTTGTTATTTAGGTTCCCTTGTTTTTTAAATAGATGTCTTGAATGACATAGGTAAAAACAAAATATTAGAATTTAAACATAGTTTTCAAGAATTCATTCTCCCAATAGCATTGAACATAGTGATTTTTGCATGATATATCATCAAATGCAAGGAGTATTCATAAAATTCTCTGGATTCAAAATATAATTAGAATGAAATACAAAATATGTTTAAATTTATTTGTTAAAGAGATACAAAATTCATGGAAAATTGGGTCATTTGTTTCTTATACAATAATCAATTAAAGTATACAAGGAGAATGCCTCCAAATTTGGGTATATGTGTTTCATATCAAGGAAAGCTGAAGAGTGGTCAAAACAATTGCCTCCATTATATGTTGCGGCAGTACAACCATACCCAAGTAATGGAAGCCACAAAGGAAGGCACGGGTTAGTTACACTCATCTGAGAATTCCACCAAATTATCACAAATTGTCTTTTCAGAGAAAAGTACAATCATTTCCACCTGAAAACCTAAACACCACATCACAACCCCCCAACTTAGCTCAAAATATAAAAATACAAAACTGTTTGAGAAGTCCACCAAATGATCACAAATACCTCCTTTTGGAAAAAGTACAACTATTTGAACCACTAAACCCAAAACCTCCCTAATTTGGGATAACATCACATCCCTCTGGCTTAGCTCAAAAGAAAAAAAAATCATCGAAAAAATATACCCAACCATCTTAGAACTCGTATTGAATGAGCTCATTGAAATGGGTTTGAGAGTTGGCTTGAGCCATGTTGTTTAAGTTTTGCTAAGGATCCAAACACGCCCTACATTGGCTCTTCAATTCCTCCATAGGGTAGAAATTCAGCTAAAACTGAAGACTGATCATTAGTCCTTTAAATTGTATTGTCATACACATTCTCACTAAGACTATGATGCATTCTTCAGCTCAAAAGCTTCTGTAGGGAGTCCTAAATGTTGATTTTAGACCATAAAAACTAAATTTTGATACCCTTGTTGCCACTTACAAGGTATGCAATTCAATTCTTTTCGTATTTGATCTATTGATCAAGACCTCGACACAGTTTAGCATAACTCAGTTTACAGTCAAAATATTTGGTTTGACAAGAAACTGTGTATTTTTTCCTGTAATAGCCTCCTCAGTTCCCTATTGAGGGCCAATGACATTGATACTCTTTGGGTGATTTACGCTAAAATGCTTCACTGCAAGGTAATTTCAACATCTACACATTCAACATAATGATCAGTGCTTTTTGCAAAGAAGGAAAAATTAAGAAAGAAAATTAAATTTTGGAAGGCATAGAGGCAATGTAATGTAGATTGAGTGTTGTTTTGTATAATACCATCATTGATGGGTTTTACAAAATAGGTAAGGCGAAAGTTGGTCTTGAGCTACTGGAAACAATGCCTGAGGAGAATATTTATGTCGATGTTTTTAGTTATAGTTTGATTATCAGTGGACTGTGTAAAGATGGAAGGGAGGGTTGAAGAGGCAACTAAGGTTTTTCTCGACATGTTGGAAAAGGGCTTGGCACCAAATAATGTCATTTACAGTACATTGATATATGGGTATTGCAACAAGGGTGACATGCAAAAATATTTTGAACTGTGAGACACGATTCTCCAAAAAGGATTACAAACTAGTGTTTGCACCTATAATCCTCTTATTCATGGGCTTTCCATACAGGGAAAAATTACGAAACTAAAAAGGGTTTTTGAAAGAAATGTATGGGGTGGGCTTGGCTCCTGATGGTATCACTTACAACATAATGATTAATGGTTACTGCAAATAAGGGGTGCTAGAGGAGGCATTCAAACTTCGTGCTGAAATTCTCAGTAGAGACATCCTTCCCACTACTGTCACATACACATCTCTCATCTATGGACTTTGCAAGGAAGGTAAGATGGAGGATGAAGATTAGTTGTATAAGACATTTTATGAAAAGTTTGTGACTCCTGATTTGATTACATACAATACTATGATTGATGGTTATTGCAACAAAGGGATCCTAGAACAAACCTTTAAGTTGCTAGATGAGATGGACAAGAAAGATATTTGGTTGACAATGTTACTTACAACACACTTATTCGTAGGCTTTGTCAGATTATACTAGCAGAAGAGGCACAAGTGCTTCTACAAGAGTTGCGTAAAATGGCATAAAACCTGATCATGTTACCTCTAACATTCTTATTACTGGTTCAACAAAAGGGGTAATATGCAAGATGATTTCTGGGTACAGGAAGAAATGTCAACCAAAGGCCTTAATCCCACTGTTCTATATTACAATTCCCTCATTCATGGGATCTGCAAGAAAAAATATGTAGAACATGAAACATAACTCTTGAAATAAATGGCTAAGAAAGGTTTAGCTCCAAACAACAATACTTATATTTCAATGATTTAGGAATGCTACAAGGCGAGCAACTGTATTGACATTCTCAATAATAAAAGCTTGTAGAATATTGTAAGATGAAGTTATACTTTCCGATAACAACTCTAGCTTCAAATTCCATAATGCAGGCGGTTCAGCTGGGATGGATCTCCATAACGGTTTAACACTTCATACATGATATAACACAACAATAGTGGAAGTGGAACTAATGGTACAATAATGTCTAAATCTCTTTCCATCATAGAATTAGAAATATGAAAATATTTGAGTCTTTGGTTGAAAGATGACTAACAACTTGAGGCATGCTTATTTATGATGTGGTACATGAGCTTGTATTAATGAATCTATCTTGAATATCCCTCATTTAGATGAGTGCACTATCTTAGATATTTGGAATTGATGTGAGAAGCAATAAAATCATTTAGATAAATAAGAAAGGGTTAAAATATCTATGAGGAATCTCAATTGAGGGCAACAAAGATCAACAACTCAATTGGCTTAATACTATAAAACATGTAAGGTATTTCACCCTTATGGTCCAAAAAAATGACTCTTCTCCTTTAGAATTCTTATCCCTGCACTAAGATTAATTTTAGAAGTGCCAAATATTTTTCTTCCAGTAAGAGATTGTCTTACATGAAAATTGTTGCTCTTGTTCTATTGGTTACATCTTTCAAGGGGGGATTTTTCACAACCGAGCTCAAAGAAGCAGGGAAGAGGATCAATTTTGAAGTTTAGTGCACCACAATTATGATTCCAAAACAGGCCTAGGGAAATGAGTGAGATTGTCCTGTAATTATGGCATTTCAATGTAAGATAATTTAGTGTTCAAGAAAATACAACTGTTGGAAGAGGAAATATAAGCCTTTGTTGAGAGTGGAATTGATGACCTTGGGTTGTTTTTGTACGAACTACTGGAAGAGGCAATACAAGCCTTTGCTAAGAGTGTAATTGATGACCTTGGTTTGTTTTTGATGTGAGAAGCAATAAAATCATTTAGATAAATAAGAAAGGGTTAAAATCTCTGTGAGAAATCTCAATTGAGGGCAACCGAAATCAACAACTCAATTGTATCAATACTATAAAACATGTCAGGTTTTTCTCTCCTATGGTCCCAAAGAACAACTCGTCTCCTCTAGATTTTTTATCCCTGGCCTAAGATTGATTTTAGAAGTGGCAAATATTTTTATAAAGTAAGAAATTTTTTTGCCTATACATTGTTTCTCTTGTTCTACTGGTTACATATTTCAACGAGGGATTTTATGCAACTGAGCTCAAAGAAGTAGGGAAGAGGATCGATTTTGAAGCTTTGTGCACCACAATTGTGCTTCCTGTTGACCCTGTCGTCCACACCTACGTACAGTTAGTGAGAAAAGACTTTAACCCAACAAGGTGTGGTTAGTGGCAAGAAAATAAGGGAAGGGGTTGTCACCTATTCCCAACTCTCTCTTTTTAAGCTATATCCTAGGCTAGCTATGGGGGGTGGTCCCTAAAAGAAAACTAAGTGAAAGATGCGAGGTTTCTAGGAGAATGTTAGAGTGAAGGATTACCTTTGAAGATTACAAGCAAATATTATGTGAGCAATATGAAATTAAGTAATCATTAACAACCATCAACACATGAGATAAACATAAGCAGATGAAACTACAATGCCTTTTAAAGTATTGCTCAAAAAATGAAAGATATTTGCTTAATATAAACAAAATGATTTCAAATAAAAGCACAAGTAATACTAAAAGTGAAACAAGAAAATGTTAGCACAAGAAAATAATCAATACAAGATATAAGGATGTGTACAAGATATATGATCAATTTCAAAATCAAAGTGTACAAGGATATATTGCAAAAGGAAAACAATTAGTATTCTACTTACAAAATATAGATGAAATAATACTTGCCAAAACAAAGTATTCAATTCACGAATGACAAGTCAAATGAGCAATTGCAAGTAAAACCATGAGATGTGTTAATATGAAATGCACCTACACTAGATTTGGATGCAATTATCTTGGTTACTTTTAATCTAAAATGCCTAATTTAGGTGAGAAGTCCTCCTCTTGAGCTCTTACCAAAGGGTTAAAATTGGGGTGACTGTAAGAAAGAGGGGGCGAGGACATTGTGGTATCATTAACAATACCTATCCCTTGAGTCTTACGAACAACATGTGCCTTCATTCCTATAAGGGGAAAACCACCTTCATAACTGTAAGGTCACAACGCTTTTACTTTACTTCTTGCCAAATGGAAGAACTTTATAAGAAAGTCCTTTTTCTCCATGATTTCTATCAAGCAAACTTATTCTTGGGGGTTGATTTTAAATGTGAAACTAAGTTAAGACACCTACTATGATATGCAAGTAAATTTGAAACTGTTATGTAAAAGATAAATATGCTTTAAACACAAGATTGCATAAGCTTCATAACATGTAAAACTGTGAAGTGAAAGTATTTTCTTTGACTTATGATAACTTAATGATCCAACAAAAAAAACTTGAAACTTATTAGCAATTTATTTTCCTGTAAAATAAATGGCAATGCTTGTGAAAAATAAATTCAAGATTGTACTCAAAATATCCTTGTAAAAATAAAAGAGACTTCAACTTGAGAGATTAGCTTGACATAAAATAAATGGTTGTTTTGGAAAGTGAAATTGCCGAAATACAAAATGCATAAAAAATTAAGATGTGAAATTATTGCACAATAGTGAAACATAAGTGAACTTTAGACAATACCCAAGTTAAAATCTATCAAGTTAAAGAGATGATTGCATAAAAATGATTTGCTATGAAGTAAAGTGTAATTTTGTGACTTGTAACAATTAATGTAAATGGCAAGCAAATTGTAGTGAACTTTAGCAAATTAAGTGAGATGTATGGTTGTCTTAATTAGCAAATTGAAGCATGAATATAAGTGAGAAGAGAAGCTATAATAAAAAAATCAAAACAACCACAAATTCTCTCCAAAAGTGGAGAGATAGGGATGCCAATGGGTAAAACCCACGCTCCTGAAAACCAGAAATTTATTGATTAAATTACAAGAGGAAAGGGCTCATGAAAGCCACCTCCAAGCCCAAGGAAAATATCTTACAATGAAGCCTTTATATCATAGAATTTTCTCTTGATGAGTTACTTATGCAAATGAGGCCAAAGAAGGGCCTTGAAATATGAAATTTCAAAGAGGTTGCTTTAAATACAAAAATTATATTTAAGAAGAAGATGAATTTACACCAAAGAAAAAGAGGCTAAGCCTCCTTAAGCCCATGACCAATACAGAGAAATGTGGCCCCAAAATGGAATTCAGTCTTGCTTAAGAGAGCCTCGAATGCCCATAGTCAAGAGAGAAAATTAGTCTTGAATTGAGAGCCCAAGGTTCTGCACACAACTTGTTAATAGTTTCAAATGATAAATCCTGCAAGTTGTCACAAGAAAAAAGTTAGAGAGGGCTACAAAACAAACCAAGTGTTATCTATGAAATTACTTAATAAAATTACAAATTTATGTGTACAATATAAGATTATACAAAAGGCTAAGCTAAAGAGTTACTATGAGTAAACTCTCCTCTTTTCCTAGCCATGATTTAGCTCTAAAATAACAAGATATTAGCAAATGAAGCACAATATTTGAGAAATAAATATTGAATTATGAAGCAAGAGATATGAGACCAAAGCTCAAAATAAATCCCTGCAAGACAAATTCGAATGATAATACTTTGGAAATTGACAAATGTGGGTTCTCCTTGAGTACTTTGAAGAGTGGGTTGGTTCGTCTGAAAACTTCCGCTCATACTTGAAGGTTGATCAAAGAAAGATTTTCTACACAATTTCACATGAACATATTAGATCCACATGGGCTTAATCAAATGAAATGAATAGAAAATCCTAGAGATATATTTGACATCAACTAAAATATTTCTCTATCTAGAGCAAGTAAATAGTCCTTATGCTAATGTGAGATAGCTACACATCTACATACCTTGAAAAACATCATGGAAATAATAACATAATGAAACAAGTAGAAATATAAGAGCAAGAACATCAAGAAGTTACCATACACAAGGAGAAGAACACCTCAAATGTAATCCCAGTCTTTTGTATTAATTTGCAAAGAGTACAATTCAACAGAGTATCCTTAAGCACTATAGCTCGTATTCTAGGTTACAAAATGAGAGCCCAAGGCTCATTTAAATAGAAGAATGGGAGACAATCCCAAGAGAGAATGCAAGTGACAAGTGGAGAGGGAGGCAATCCCAAAGCAAAAATGAATTTTCAAATGGCACTGAAATATTCCAAGTGTAACCAACTGTTGTAGCTAACTATCAACAAACTTATGAGTTGTGGAAAAAAATTTCTTCTTTGTCCCATCTCAAATTTCTGTGAGCTGCCATGTGTATAACTTAGGCAAGTGGAAGGGAGCACATCCCTCAATCATCTCCAAGAAAAAAAAAACTCTACACAAGTGTCAAATTTTGTTGTGTGTACCTTTGTCTTTGGACTTGCCTGGGTGTCAAAATTAGCAGCTAAACTTGGAGTGGAGATACATTGAAATGTTGGGAGTTTAACTCATAAAATCTTTTAAATATCCTCCACAACATTTGTGAGCTATAACTGTTGTGTGGAAAGTTAAATTTTCTTTACTTGTACATATATCTTTGACTGCAACTTTGAAAAAATCTATGCATGATCCCATTGGCTATTAGTGGAATATGGGTAGACAAGCATAAGTTAGTAGGAGACAAGAAATATCCCATGTGGAAGTCTTGTTCCAACTCATCCTTTACCAATTCCGTGAAACACTTTGAGATTGATTTCAACTGCCCCTTTGATAATCCGAGCCCCTTTTGACTTATGTTTGATTTGGCGCACTAACCCATGATCATGAAGTGGCTTCCATGTCACACATATAGCCATGAAAGAGTTCATAGAGGAGGGAAATGAGTTTGCACTACTCCTATGGTTGCTATACTAGGATCTAGATGCATATGCCGAGTGTATCAATAAGTCTATATTAGGGGCCACATTTCTACAAGTATGGGTTTATAAGAACATCTAACTATAGAGGCCTTATAAAATGGAACTAGTGGAAGGTAGACCTATTTCATTGTAGTATTCAATTAGACGGGTCATGGATACAGGGTGGCCCTCTATAAAGAGGATGTAACAATTTCTAATGAAATTGGCAGTAGCTTATTCCCCATACAGGATAGTATAGGATGTCAAATATGTTAAGACACAAGACACTATATACACTTAGAAGGTTGAGCCTAAGTGCACCACATATTTCTAATATGTCGAATTAAATCAAATTATTATAATTTACCCATACGTTGTGCCTCATGATTTCAACACGGAAACTTTGACTTGCATTTGGAACATTGACTTGAGTTGTGGCTTGTTTGGTGGGCCCCACATGATTGCCACATCATATTTGACCTTCCCTGGAATTTCCATTTCACTTGTTTAATTTTCATTGACTTTGGAAAATTTTAAAATTTTTTCCAATTATTGAATTTTTTGGAAATTTTCCTCATTTTTTCCACTGACGTTAGAAAAATGGATTTTGAGGCACTAATATCTGTTTTTAGATGCTCAAAGTGGGTCACAGAATAATAATGGGCCTATAAGGATGAATTTTGAGTAGTCACACGCCCCAAAAATTTCCTAAGACCACTTATTTACATCATACATAGAAATTAGTTAAAAAATCTCGTTTTGCGGGAAATTTTTAATTATTAAAAAATCATACTTAGACCTAGTCAAATTCCATGAAATTTTAGAGATGACTTAGCATGGTAATATAAATTGACTCTAGACACTAAGATGCATTAGGGGCTCAACCTTCAATTCCTCAGGGTATCCGATGAGTGAATAAACCTAGAAAATTATTCACCGCTTAAAAGCAAGAATAATTAACCAAGTAAAAAAATTCTCCAAGGTGTATTCACTTGTTGATCAAGTCCCAACACACTAGGCCTGTTACATCGATTTATTCATACTGTTAGTGACATTTATACAATACCCTCGTAGGCCTGCAAAATCTAAGGTCTGAAGAAGAAAATGAGAAGAAGAAGTAGAGTTGAAAAATATGGTGGTATGATGATCTCTAATGGTACAAGAAGCCTTTGGTACAACCTTGGCATGGACTTTTAAAAATATCTACAGGTGCCACTCTAGTGGTCAAAATTTGGCCCCACATGGGGATGCATGCTATATAGGAAGTGATAGTATGTACGAACTTGGAATTTGCATCCACCAACAAAAGAGATATATCATCGACATCCATTCAAAATATCATCATATGAAATCAAGTACTTAAATAAAGAAATGGAAATTGATTCTAAGAGCATAAATGACAATTTATTCATGAAATGAAACTACTTAACGAAAATGACAAGGAATCGAGTTAGAAATATAATACAAGAGATGCCACATGACATCAAATGTCCTCAATAAAGTTTATGCTGAGAACTTGCTTACTTTCGGGCAGATCTATGGGTTGCTTTTCTAATTTGTCTTGTCCAATCCTGAGTATCTTAGGACTTTGATCAATCCCAACACTGTGTTGTACATGATCATCAGATTTACCAAATCCTTTCCGCTTTTTCTTTTCTTCTTAAAAGATTGTGATGTTGATGATGTTGATGTGATCAAAGTAGACCTTTCTGCCCGATCTTGAAGATGCTCATATGGAAAATTTGAAGTATCCAAGACTTTTGTGACTTTACTTCCTCCATTTTGCATCTACTTTGATATGGGTGATTGATCAATCTCATAAGTATTAACATGATTTCCCTCAGTTTGCTTTTTATTCAAGTCACCTTCAATTAGCCATTTTTCAATGGAATAAATGACCTTCTCATAATAAGATGAAGCTTTCTTTAGTCGATCAGGAGGCTTATGATCTGTTTCTTTGTTCTCTTCCCATTCGTCTTTTGACATAAGTTGGATTTTTTGTACCTGTGATTTTTCCATTTCCTCCAACTTATTATGAAAAGTGACCTGATTAGCCTTCATAACACTTATCTCCTTGGCATGATTTGTTTCCATGGTGTTGATTAACTATACTTATTTTTCTTCCATGAAAAGAAATTTGTTTTGAGGAGCATCCATTTGACTAGAATGATTAACCTCCATGGTACTCATTTCCTTTGCATGATCTATTATTAATCTTGTTTGATTGAGTTCCATGTTCTTAATTACTTGTGCATGATTTACCTCTATGGTCTTAATGAGTTGAGACTGGTTGAGTTGCATATCCTTAATCATTTGAGTCAACCCCTTTATGAGATCCTTATCATTCTCATTTGCTTGCGTTTTATCTTTTATCTTTCCTTTGTCTCCGTATTTTTCTTCAAAGGCATTAATGATTGATTCTAGAGAATCAAAGTTGTTAGCAGGTAACTCTGACAAATGATTCATAGCATCTCCATCTAATGAAAATATGAAAAGTCTCATTTTAATGTCCTTATGGTTAATATCATGGCACCAATTTTTCACACAAAGGTGGAAATTCCTAAGGTGATTTTTAGTACTAATATCATTGTTTCCTTGAAAACTAGGCAACTCATTCTTAACCTCAATGAATTCATCCATAATAAAATTAAGATAGCCTAGAATGTTAATAAAATTACAAGGGGGGAATAAAGCATTCATGATGTCATGCTCACTTGACCCTGAAAGATAAAATGGATACCAGAGAGAGACTCATGTCAAATATTAGAAGGAAGTCTACAAGAAGCAAGCTTCAAGTAGAAATCCTTACAGAAAATGAAATAAGTGGAGTCACCACTTGAACAAGAATCTGATTCTAAAAATCCAAAATGAAAAACCGAAAGTTAGTCGATTTTCTAGGTACAAGAATACATTTCCCCGGAAACAACACCAAAAGAATGTTGACCTTGTCGCCTCGGAGTCGCCACTTGAACATGAATATGACTCTAAAAATCCAAAATGCAAAAACCGAAAGTTAGTCGATTTTCTAGGTACAAGAAGACTTGTTGCCGACAACAATGCCAAAAGAATGTTGACCCTGCCGCCTACACCTACCTACAGTTAGTGAGAAAATTTTTTAACCCCACAAGGTATGGTTGGTGGTAAGGAACTAAGAGAATGGGTTGTCACCTATTCCCAACCCTCTCTGTTTAAGCTATCTCCTAGGCTAGCTATGGGTGGTGGTCCCTAAAAGAAAACTAAGTTAAAGTTGTGAGGTTTCTAGGAGAATGTTAGAGTGAAATGGATTGCCTTTTAATATTACAAGAAAATATGATATGAGAAATATGAAATGACATAATCATTAACATTGATTAACACATGAGATACGCATAAGAATATGGAAGACCAGTGCCTTTTAAATTATTGCTCAAAAACTGAAAGATATTTCTTAATATAAATGAAATGCTTTCAAATAAAAGAACAAGTAGTCTTGAAAGTGAAACAAGAAAATGTTAGCCCAGTAAAATATTCAATAAAAGAGATAAGGGTTCTTCCAAAATATATGATCAATTGCTAAATCAAAATAGACAAGGATATCTTGCAAAAGAAAAATAATTATTATTCTACTTGCAAAATATAGATGAAATAATGCTTGCCGAAACAAAGTATTCAATTCAATAATGACAAGTAAAATGACCAATTGCAAGTAAAACCATGAAATGTGTTAATATGAAATGCACCTACACTAGATTTGGATGCAATTATCTTGGTTACTTCTAATATAAAATGCCTTAATCTAGGTGAGAAGTCCTCCTCTTGAGCTCTTATCAAAGGGTAAAATTTGGGGTGACTATAAGACAGAGGGGGAGAGCACATGGTGGTTTCATTAACAATACATGTTTCATGTTTTTTACGATCCAGTGTGTGCCTTCATTCCTACAAGGGGACAAACCACCTTCATAAGTGCAGGATCACAATGATTTTACCTTACTTCGTACCAATTGGAAAATTTTTCCAAGAAAGTATTTTTTCCCTATGTTTTCTATCAACCAAGCTTATGCTTGGGGGTTGATTTTAAATGTGAAACTAGGTTAAGATGCCTACTATGATATGCAATTAAATTTTCAAGTGCTATGTAAAAGATAGAGACGCTTTAAACACAAGATTGCATAAGCTTCATAACATGTAAAATTGTGATGTGAAAGTATTTGCTTTGACTTATAATAAATTAATGATCCACCAAAATCAAACTTGAAACTTATCAGCAATTGATTTGCATGTAAATTAAATTGCAATGCTTGTGAAAAATAAACTCAACATTGTATTCAAAATAGCCTTGAAAAAAGGAAAGAGACTTCAACTTGAGAGATTAGCTTGGCATAAATAAATTGTTGCTTTGGAAAGTGAAATTGCCTAAATACATAATGCATTAAAACTTGAGATGTGAAATTGTTGCACAATAGTGAAACATAAGTGAACTTTAGACAATACCCAAGCTAAATTGTATCAAGTTAAAAGGATGCTTGCATAAAAATGAATTGTAATGAAATAAAGTGCAACTTTCTGACTTGTAGCAATTATTCTACATGTGGTCTCGAAGCTTTGAGTTGATAGGGAATCAATTAAACCAAGTGAATCCATTGTTTTTTAACCGAGTCATTCAAATCATTGTAAGCGTTTCTCTTGGGTGCATTTTTGATAGTATTCCACACCCTTCTTTTGATCAATCAAGAGAGTGAGTTCAAGCAAGTACAAAGTTCACAACATCAAGTGAGCTTGAAACTGAGTGAGTTCAACTCTAATGAAAGCAAATGTGATATTCAAAAATTAATCAAGCTTGTTCATATCTACAACAAGCAAGTGTGAATTTAAGCAAGCAAGATCAAGCATTCAAGCGAGTGAGTTCTAAAAATCCAGCAAATCTTAAAAGCAAGCAAGCATGAGTTCCAGCAAGTTCACATGCTGAAAAGCATTCAGTTGTTAAATATTCTTAACAAGCTGATCCTCTCAACTGCTGAAGACATGGTGCAAATCAACAAAGGAACTCTTGTTGATATTTTAATGAATCTACAACAAGAACATGAAAAAAGGAGTTCCTTCGACTAGAGTCGCAACTATAAAGAGATGAGTTGCAACCGAAGAGTGTTTCTTCCAAGTCATTCAACCATACAGATGAAGATAAAGATGTTGATTCCAAATCACTCATCCAAACAGCTTCAAGTGTAGAAGTTGTTCATGATCAAATTGAACTTGCTTCTTCTAAACCAATCATCAAGCCATGGGAAGAACTTGCATATCCCAGATTATTCTAAGCCGATCAAGTTCATCACTACATGATTTCTTGATCAAATAACATCAACAAGCCATGAGAAAGTTGAAGACAAAACCACATGAAAACATTGTCAAAGAGAAGGTCACATGGAATATCATTGTTTTGATCTCCATCCTTGTCACCATTGTGGCAAGTAGAATCATTCATCAGAGAAATGCTGCAAACAACACCAACCTGCCAGATTAAAGATCAATTATGCATGGATTGATCCTTGGGAATGGTTGTCAACAGTAAAACAATTGTATAAGTTTTACAATAGAATTCAATCTCACCTATTGTAGCCAACAATCAAATGAAGATGGTACTCTCATGCACCTGAAAGCGAGAGTACAAAATTGAAACTCTCCTACACTTGAAGGGGGGAGTTTAGAGTTTATAAATCAAGTGCAGATGATTATCTCTCCTTTCAGCTGACAAAGGAGGGAAATGATAATGGAATTAAAGGTGGTTGTCAAACTGAAAGTCTTGAAAACATCATCAAAAGCAGCCAGTGGGCATCTTCAAATCAGCCAGTGGGCATCATCAACAAATCAACCAATGGGCATCGTAAAATTAGCTAGTGGGAATTCATCAACATCAAATCATCCAGTGGGAAGTTTCAACATCAACAAATTCACCAGTGGGCGTTCTCAATATTTTGTCAGTGGACAAAGCAAATTCGCCAGTGGCCATCATCAATGTTAGGGCCTAAATCTACCTTAGGCTGAGAAAGGTAGAATCTAGGGTAACATCAAACCATGCTTAACCTGGTAGCTAGCCTTACCAGGTTGGGAGAGGGCTCTCTCCTTGTCAATCTCAGCAAAATATGATCAATGAGGCTTGAGATGACTGATGTAAAGACTAATTTTAGGCTAGGTATGTGTTCAAAAGAGTTTGATTGAATTTGATGACGCTTTGTTGGCTCAAATATGAAAGGTAGATTTGGGTCCGGGGAATGAGCTTAGTTTTGCAGAGATCTCTATGGGGCGAGGTAGGCAAATGATTTGGTACTTCAAATTGAGTGAGATGGCAGGATTTTAGACTGGTGAAGATTTGAAGAGGGCATGAAAGTCTTAGGGATTCTCTTCAAACAGCTAAAAACATAAATAACTAAACAAAACCCTAGGTAGAGCACTGCAAATCAATGAATTCTACCTTTATCCTTGTTTCATTTAGTTAAGATGAACAGAGAGAGATAATGGCATACATAAAACACATGTAAAGTTGCAATTACAGAAGGAAACACAATACCAAATCAAGTTTCCACAAGAATCCCATAAAGTGCTGCAAACCCTAGTTTATTCCTTTGCCAAACAGCTGAAATGAGTGTACATTAAAGCTCCAAGCTTTCCCAAAAGTCCAACCTTTGCCAATAACTAAAAAACTAGTAGATATAGCCAATAAACAGCTCATCCTAGCCTCTAGGGGTCGAGCTCATAATTTTAGGAGCTGTTCCAACAAAGTCTAAACTGAGAACTAAAAAGTAGGCAGTGGAACAACTTGCCTCTAAAAACTAGGAAACTGATTCATTCTGTTGCAAACTACCTTTTCATGGATGAATCTACATCTATGAGTGAAAATTTAACATATTTACATCAAAATCCATCAAGTCACATCAAATTACATCATGAGTTTTGACTATTAGAAAGAGAAAAGTCAAACTATGAAGAAGCTAGGCGAAAACACAGAGTTTTTTGACCAAAATGACAAAATTTCATCCTGTGCGTTGCACTCCTAATCCTGTGTGCCGTGCTACTTTGGAGATACGTTTGGAGGCCTTCTCGTGCACCAAATTTGCTCCAAGTGGACTTTTTGGAAAGGTTTACCTATCTACTTTCTAGAACAAGTAGAATTTCTGAATTTGGCCTCCATTTTCCTCTCCAAAAATGAGTTCTCCCAACACTACTTTCTGTGTGGCTAAAAAGGGGCAAAAAGGTCATTTTTGAGGTGTTTTTGACCTTTTTGGAACCTCAAAACCTGTCAAATTTTCTTGTCCATGTGAGGGCATTCATATTTTCCCATGAGGAATCCAAAAAGGCTAAGTTTTCCTCAAAAGGAGGTCTTTAGCAAAAGCGTGCACCAGGTGGCGCGACGCACCAAACGAAAAAACCTGTTTTTAAGGCCAAAATTTCAAAATTTGTAAAAAGTTTCCCAAATTTCTTGAAATTTGGACTGAGTGTCCATCATCAAGTGCTATGTTGGGCTAAGGAAGCCTCGGCCAAGATCTGGAGTCTATCTTGCTCTTTTCTCTTCCTTGATGCTTTCTTCAACTTGGCCTTCAAAATCCCGATTCTTGCTTTGCACACCTTGTTTCTCGCCAAGTAGTTGTAGGCCATGTGCCTCAACATCTTTTTCTCCTTGTTGGCCTTCTCTAGCATATTTTCCAAGTGCATATTTTCCCTCTCAAGCCAAGATTCATGATCAACATCAATTTCTTGTTTAAGTGGTGTTAACTTGATTTTCCTCCTCTTGGCAGCTTGTCGATTTTCTCATATGTTTTGTAGCTCCATGATGGTTTGCTGATCCTCTAGCTATTTGTTTCTTTGCTCCAGATATTTGATTATCCATTTGGCTCTTTCCAGGTTAAGAGACAAATCATGAATGTCAGCTTGTTGTTCTTGAATGATCTCCTTGAGCTTTGAGCTTTGGGAGCCCAAATCGGTGTCATCATCCTGAATAAGAATGAAATTTGTCTATTGTCCTCTTGAAGGCCCCTCATCATGTAATGGTTGCTTACCCTTGTCCTGTAGCTGCTTTATTGTTGAAGGAAACGAGACCCCTTCCAACCCGGGTGGAGATAGTACTCATTTTGCTGCTGCAAACAATCTCCTTGTGCCATTTTGGTATGTAACAAACACTGGCACACTCGTGGTATGTGTCTCATGCACCTCCTACTGATGTGAAGGCTCTCCTGCCTCATGAAAAACTGATGGGGGTACTTGAGGACCTGTAAAGACCTCGTGTGTAATGAAATCCTCCCATGAGATATTCAGTAAACCAAGCTGATGCAACACCACGATTTTGATGAGTGCAAAGTCATAGATGTTGTTCTACTGCTGGTGAGGAGGCTTCCTTTGAACCAAGGTGGTCATCTTCTCAATATTCCGGCAAATAAAATAGGGGAGATTCATCATCCTCACCCTAGTGAAGTGCATCAACAATCTGATGTGGTAAACATACAGGCGAGAAAATCTACCTTCACAACTGAAATATTTAATTATGAGTTTCATAAAGGGTGCATATGTGTCCTGAAGGTATCTGAAAGGGATAACTCTGCCAATCTCCCTCTAAAAACTAGCCTTGATGTAAGGCTCATAATGGTCTTTTTCAACAAACTGCTCCTTATTCCATTGCTTACCTACATTTGGAATACCGGTCGCTTGAGCAATAGTCTCAGGTGTCAAGGTGAATGTGACACCTGCCAAAGTGACTTGGCCAGTATGAAGATGGAGCAAAAATAGCCTGGCCAGCTCATTGTGGTATTTAACTCTTGCCACCATCTCACAAAATTGAAAACAAGATTGATGTTGGAAGCATGTGACAGCAAGAGGACAAGCCAACAGCTTGGCAAGTGAAGTAGGCTGCTCCCGGTTATGTTTTCCACTCTTATGAGGCCTCCTTGGTGCATGCATTTCTTTAGAAGTCACTGACTGTTTCCTCATTTATGTCATAGGAAGAATATGACCCCATGTTTTCCAATGTTTTAGTTTTTCTATGATGAGTATGAAGAAATTTTATGGTGTCAATAGTTTGTTGCTGCCAAAGATATGAATGTATGACAGACTGTGGGGGAAATGTGTAGGGATTTTCTATGAGAGGTTGGGAATGATGCTGATAAGTTTTTGGGGAATAGAAGGGTTTAAGGGATGATATTTAGGGTTTGGGAATAAAAATTAGGGTTTGGGGGTATTTGACTAGGGTTTGGTATATTGGGTTTAGGGATATGGGGAATATGGAATGGGACAATATGAATGACAAGGGAGGGAGAGAATGAAGTTAGGGAATGAGGAAGTGAGGGAGTGAAAGTGATAGGAGTGGGATTTAGCAGCAAAAAATGCAATATGCAAACCCTAGGTAGTGGTTTTTCAACAAATTGTGCAAGTAGTTAGGGATTCAATTTTTTCCTATTGAATCACCATGAACACTAGGCAAACTCATTCATTCGCCATGAGGGAGTGTCAACTTACTTGAACAATGAGGAATTAGCAATTTTGAGAGTTTTGGAGGAAGTTGTGAGCGATTTCGGGTGTTGTAGTCTAGTGCGCCGCGCCACCTCACAGGTGCGTCGCGCCAGCTCTGTGCGTTGCACCCATTGTAAAAATGCATTGCGAAACACTGCCAGGTGCGCCACGCTGAATGTGTGCGCTGCGCTCTAACCCAAGTGTGTAGCACCTCTTTAAATTTTACAAGGGTCCACATATTTAACACATGGAAGGTGCGGTCAGGTGCGCTGAAGACATGACCATTAAGGTGCAGGACCGCAGGTAAGACAAAGACAAAGTGCGGAGCGCCAATTCTATGCATAGCACCTTTTTTCACACCAGTTTTGAGAGCCTTCTCGGTGTCCAAATTGGCTGCCTAATAGAGCGTTGGAAAGCTTATTGAGTCTAATTTCCAACACAACTTGAATTTTTCAATTTGGAATTCATTTGCCCTATCAAAAGTCAAATATCCCAAGACTGGTCAAAATGTGCAAAATGAGGTTGCCTAAAGGCAGAGTGCTGTTGCAGTTAACTTTTAAAGGTCTTCCTCAACTCCAAATTGATATCATGATAGTTCATTGGAAATATAATTGTGTCTAGTTATCATTTCACTCATCAAGAAAGTGATTTGGTCAACCAGGCTAGGAGAAATTTTTATTTTCCCAAGGTCACTCCATAGGTGTAGCAACCCTCCTAAGGAAACTATATTTTTGACATTTCTCTAAAACCATGATAGTTGTGTAAAAACTAAAAGAGGCTTTTCTTCTTGGGTCATTGAAGGACAAAACCTCTCTCACGTTTTCCAAATTAATCTTTTCTTGTTCAGAAACACAATTTGAAGAAAAACCATACCTTTTGTGTGATGAATGGCTTGTTCCTTGGAATAATTTCTCAACAAATGATGGAGATCTGATGTTTGATGATATGAAATGGCCTCATACCTTTTGATATTACTTATGCCTCCTATGCTCAGATATCTCTGATCCCATAGCCAACCCTAGCTCAGTGGGAGAAGAAATTAGGGTTTGTTCTCTTTTGCTTTTGTAGGCGGATTGGTGCTCAAGATGACTTCATTTTTGCAGTGGCAGGTGCTTGGCAAGGTGACCAGGGCTGCATCTCGAAATTATTACATATAGGAAAAATGAAATTACATGAAATTTTGTACATAAAATATAGAAAAGTCTGTTTTTTCTCAAAACAGGGTTTTGAGGAAAAATCAATCACTCAGCATGTGATTATTGAAAATTTTGATACTGAGACTTTATTTGACCTCCTCATGTGCCCGCTGACCATTATTGAGCTTTTACAAGACTATGGTGACAAACCCTAGACCTAATGAGACTTGAAAACCCTAAAATTACTTCTGCAAATGAAATGAAATAATAATGACAACAGATGACTTGTACATATGGAAATAGGCCAGCAGATGAAAGGCACAAGGGAAATTGACAAAGAACCACTACCATGAGATGATCCATGACCTAATGGAGTGAAATTGATCGGATGAAACACCTAATATGCATGCAAAAAGAAATTTTTGATCACTGATGGAGGGATGAAGATACCGACACTAACAATCAACATTTTGTTAGCGGACAAAGGATGCTGATTGAAAGCAAAGGACAGATGGATCCTTTTGCAACTTGGCACATTATGGAGTTGTCAAGAAAATTTTAGATATGAATTAGACTTGTAGCTGATTCATGTTCTCTTCAGATTTGAGTTTTTTCAGCATCCAGCTTTGGCGATTTTTAGACAGTGTTTTTTGAGGATCAACAGTTTCAGCATGAGGACTTGGAGATGGTACCGGGTTCTTATTTTGGACTTATCATTGAGGAGGAGAATGTTAGTCTCACCCTCATATGTTAAATCAATTCTAAGTCCAAATAATTAAATTAATTAAAATCTTGAAAGTTAGGATTTAATCCTACCTTTCTAGATTGAGTTTGTTCCTCATGGGTAGGAGTCAGTTTAGGCCTAGTTGGTTGAGATATTCTCTCCAACTAGTTAGGCTCCTAGATTAGTGTTTGGTTGAGAAATTTTCTCAACCATAGTGCCCAAGATAGATGTACTATCTTGAGACAAACTTCCTCATGTATTTATTGGTACAATTATCATTATTTGTACATTGGATTGCATCATGAGAGGAATACTGTGAGGTTGAGGCCTTTTCCACCATTTCTATGTTTTTGGTATTTTTTATGTGTGTTAATTTTATTTATTATTCTACAAGAAAATTGTAGTTAACTTTAGCAAATTAAGTGAGATGCATGGTTGTGTTAATTATAAAATTGAAGCATGCATGTAAGTCATAATAGAAGCTAGAATCAACAAATCAAACCAACCACAGGTTCTCTCCCAAATTAGAGAGATAGGGATGCCAATGGGTAAAACCCACGCTCCCAAAAATCAGAAATTTGATTAATTAAATTACAAGAGACAAAGGCTCATGAAAGCCTCCTCCTAACCCAAGGAAAATCTTTTACAATGAAGCCTTTAGACCATAGAATTTTCCTTGATGATTTACTATTGCAAATGAGGCCAAATAAGGACCTTGAAATATGAAATTTCAGAGAGGTCGCTTTAGATACAAATTAGATTTAAGGAGAAGAGGAATTTACACCAAAGAAAGAGAGGCTACGGATTCTTAAGCCCACGAACAAGAAATTAAAATGCAGCCCCAAATGGAACTTGATGTTGCCAAATAGAGCCTTGAATTCCCATGGCTAAGAGAGAAAATTAGTCTTAAATTGAGAGCCCAAGGTCCTACACACAACTTGTTAATAGTTTCGAATGATAAATCTTGTAGGTTGTCACAAGAAACAAGTTAGAGAGGGCTACAAAACAAACCAAGTGTTAGCTATGAAATTACTCAATAAAATTACAAATGTATGTGTAAATTATAATCTACAAAAGGCTAAGCTAAAGAATATGAGTAAACTCTCCTCTTTGCCTAGACATGATTTAGCTCTAAAATAGTAAGATATTAGAAAATGAAGAACAATATTTGAGAAATAAATATTGAATTATGAAGCAAGAGATATGAGACCAAAGCTCAAAATAAATCCCTGCAAGACAAATTAGAATGATAAGACTTTGGTAATTGACAAATGTGGGTTCCCCTTGAGTACTTTCTAGAGTGGGTTGGTTGACTTGAGAACTTTCCTTCATGCTTGAAGCTTGATCAAAGAAATATTTTCTACACAAATTCACATGAAAATATTAGATCCACATGGGCTTAATCAAATTCAATGAAGAGAAAATTCTAGAGATATATTTGACATCAACTAAAACATTTCTCTAGCTAGAGAAAGTAATTAATCCTTATGCTAATGTGAGACAGCTACATGTCAACATAACTTGAAAAGAATTATGGAAATAATAACATAATGAAACAAGTAGAAATATAAGAGCAAGAACATCAAGAAGTTACCACAGATAAGGAGAAGAACACCACAAATGTAACCCCAGTATTTTGTATTAATTTGCAAAAAGTGTACAATCCAACAGAATATCCTTAAGAACAATAAATCATATACCAGGTTACAAAATGAGAGCCCAAGACTCGTTAAAATAGAAGAATGAGAGACAATCCCAAGAGAGAATGCAAGTGACAAGTGGAGAAGGAGGAAATCCCAAAGAAAAAACGAATTTGGAAATGACACGAAAATAGCCTAAGTGTAACCAACTGTTGTAGGAGACTGTCAACAAACTTCTGAGCTGTGGAAAAAATTTTCTTCTTTTTCCATCTCAAATTTCTGTGAGTTGTCATGTGTATAACTTAGGCAAGTGGAAGGGAGCACATATCTCAATCATCTCTATAAAAAAAAAACTCTACACAAGTGTCGAATGCTGCTGCATGTACCTCTGTCTTTGGACTTGCGTGGGTGTCAAACTTGGCAGCTAAACTTGGTGTAGAGATATGTTGAAATGTTGGGAGTTTAACTCATAAAATATGTTAAATATCCTCTGCAGCATCTGTGAGCTATAAATGTTGTGTGGAAAGTTTGATTTTCTTTCGTTGTACTAATAACTTTCACTGCAACTCCAAACAAATCTATGCATGATCCCATTGGCTATTAGTGGAATATGGGGAGATGAGCATAAGTTAGTGGGAGACAAGAACTGTACCATGTGGCAGTCTTCTCCCCACTCATCCTTTAAAAATTCCGTGAAACACTTTGAGACTGATTTCCACTGCCCCTTTGATAATTGGGGCCCCTTTTGACTTATGTTTGACTTTTCCCGCTAACTCACGGTGATGAAGTGGCTGCCATGTCACACATTTTGTCCACATTTATAATTTTAAAGTGCACCACATATTTCTAATATGTTGAATTAAATCAAATTACTATAACTTACCCATACATTGTGCCTCATGATTTCAACATGGAATATTTGACTTGCATTTGGAACATTGACTTGAGTTGTGGCTTGCTTGGTGGGCCCCACAATGATTGCCACATCGTCTTTGACCTTCCTTGGAAATGCCATGTCACTTGTTTGACTTTATTGGACTTTCCAATTATTGAATGTTATGAATTTTTTCCTCATATTTTCCTCATATTTTCCACTAACATTAGAAAAAATTGAATTTGGGGGACTAATATATATTTTTAACCCTCAAAGTGCACCCTAGGATAATTTTGGGCCTCTAAGGATGAATTTAGAGTAGTCACAGGCCCTAGAAATTTCCTAAGGCCACTTGTTTACATCATTACATAGAAATTAATTATAAAATATTGTTTTGCAGGAAATATTTAATTATTACAAAATCGTACTTAGACCTTGTCAAATTCCACGAAATTTTAGAGATGACCTATCATGGTAATATACATTGGCTCTAAGCACTAATATGTGTTATGGGATCAACCTTCAAGCCGTCACCCCGGCTTTGGGGTATGCGATGAGTGAAAAAACCTAGAAAATTATCCGTAGCTTAAAAGCGAGAATAATTAACGAAGTAAAAAAAATACTCCAAGGTGCACTCACTTGTTGATCGAGTCCCAACACCCTAGGTATGTTACATGGATTTATTCATCATACTAGTGGCATTTATACAATATCTCCGCAAGACTACGAAATCTGAGGATTGAAGAAGAAAATGAGAAGAAGAAGTAGAGTTGAAAAACTTTGGTGATATAATCATCTCTAATGGTACAAGCAGCCTTTGGTACATCCTTGGGCATGGAGTCTTCAAAATATCTGCAGGTGCCACTCCAATGGTCATCACTTCTAAAACAAGCATGGGGAAATGAGTGAGCTTATCCTATAATTATCGCATTTCAACATAAGCTCATTTAGTGTTTGAGCGAAGACAACAACTGGAAGAGGCAATAGAAGCCTTTGTTGACAGTGGAATTGATGACCTTGGGTTATTTTTGTATGAAATGAATTTGGATGAAGTTATGGTGTGTTGTTAATGCAACGATTTCAATCATGTTATATTAATTTCAATCACACATAACTTTCCCTGCCTTAAACATTGGATCAGTGAAAGACAAACTATGAATCATCAATACTTGATAGAAACATCACAATCTAAAATATTTGAGAACAATAGCTTAAATTTTGTTCCACTCAAGCTCCACATCTATAATTTCCAAGACTCTTTGATTATAATCACATAATTTGAAATATTTGAGAATACTAGCTTAAATTTTGACCCACCCAAGCTCCAAGCTCCACATCTGCAATTGCAAAGAAGCTTTGATTATAATCACATTTGTTAAATTTCCTAACCCCGTTACTTAGGAAAATTACTTGCGAGTAATTTCCTTTCTAACAATCAATCTAAATTACAACTTACTAAAATAAAATGCACTGTTTCAATTTTCAACTGGTAAAAATAAAAAATTTAGTCGAAGCAAATAAAACAATCTCTACACATGTAAGCAAAATATTTATTCTCTTCAAATATGTTTTTATTAAAAAATTTATCAAAACATATAAGGGTTTCCTTCCTGAGAAAATGGCCCACCAAAAATTCACTGGAAATAATTATAACAATAAGAAACCTTGCAAATCTACCCCTAAAGAAACCTAATCTGTGTTTCTATAGCCTGTACAACCCTCGATACTAAAAAAATGAACAACGCAATTTTTAGGCTTTTGTAGGGTGGTATTCAAAATTACTTGAACCATTTTGGAGCATAACTTATAAATTCATTTTTTCCTATGAATTCAAGATAAATAATGGCAAGGTTAATAAAGCAAGCTGGCCTAAAAATGATACTTATTCCTTAGATTCTAAGGTCCTTGGATCATTTTTCCTCTATAGGAAATTTAGACGCTCCAAAGCCCAAAATTTCCAAGGATCTTTGAGAGATCGAAAAAACCATGAAAATTACCAAAATAGGAGAGTCAATCCCCTTTCATTCATCTAAAAATGGTGCAGTATGAATATACAACTTCTAGGAGGCTTAGGCTTTCACAAAAACCTCTACAACACACAAGGCACCTTATGATCCTCTGTACCAAAGAGTGCTTGTATTAAATTCCTGACATTAATACCCTAACATTCCTCTTCTATAAAATCTTGCAACTACCATCACAGTCATAGTTTTGGTAAGGAATGAACCTAACGTCACGACAATTAGGGTTTGGAATGAGCCTGCACTGCGAAGCATTCCATATAGTTAGCTAACTCCCCTATTTCATGTAGTTGTTGAATTTTCTCAACACCGACAATGTATTTTCTCCCAATAAACAACCTAGGCATCGAAATGGGCTTCCCCAAAAGATCCTACAATTCCCTTAAGCTTGTTCATCGACCAAAACCTTGAAACCTTGAAGAATCAATTTCACTGTGCAACAATCCTCAAAGGTTTCTCTTATTTTGCCTAAGCTCGCTAAACACAAAACCACCTTATCTTCTCCCTCGGTGGAGCCCTCAACCTAATGTTTTTCAGAGAGGATTTTTTTGGATATGGTGGGTCGTTTGGTTGAGCTCTCATCTATTATCTACTAGAAATTATTGACCCTCTCCTGAATAGTATTAAATCAGAGCTTGAAATATTTTCCTAGGGTACCCTTATTGTCTTCTCAGATATTCCTTACCATGTTGCCTTAATAGACTTCTAAAACACTTCTCAAATGGGCTTCATTGAATCTATGGTGAAAAAACACGACCACGTGTCAATTTTTAATTGGCAGAAAGAGAACAAAAATAGAAGCTTGTGATTTGCTAAGGTGAATAATATTTGCCCACCCCAACCCCACAGAGAAAAAAAACCTATCGACATAATTAAATATCTGTTATATAAATAGTTTATAATTTGATTTTTATTATCTTTAATAATTAATTTGGTTAGAAATTTATGACTAATTGTTATAATCATAAGCGTTATAAAGATTAGTCAAGGTATTTTAATTTATGATTTATTAAAATGCATTAAAAGGGGATTATATGGATTAAAAAAAATGAAGTATATTATAAAAATGGTGGTTAAATATAAAAATTTAATTTTTTAATAAATAGAGATATTTTGAAAACTATTGAATATTTTAAATAATAAATAAAAAAATTAAAATTTTTAATAAAAATAGATATATTTGAAAAAGTATGAATATTTTTAAAATATTGAAAAATGTTTTTTTAAATAAATTTTTATTAATGAAAAAACTTTTTATTAAAATTAAATATAATTAAAATCCAAAAAAATACTTATACAAAGAAAAATGTTTACTGCGAACTAAATCTATCTAAGAAATAGAAGTACCGCATCAATCAAAGATGAATTTGAATTATTGAAAAAAATAAATAATAAAATTTGTATTATTTTATCATATGTCTATAAGAAATGTTGAAAATTTCCATATTGTTATTTAATTTTATTGCGACGAATTTAGCATTATAGGTGATTAAATATTGAAATTAGTGATATAAAAATTATGATTCTTGTTTATGTTTGGGAGGTGTTTAAAAAATTTCGTAGGGAGTTGAATTGTAATGTTTGGGAGGTGTTTAAAAATTTTTGTAGGGAGTTGAATTGTAATGTATTTATGTATGGTAGGGTGTTGAATTCACTATATTTACGCATTCAAAAGATATGTTTTAAATTAATTTAGATTTATTTTAATTATGGATCTATCAAGTGTTGAGAGATCAAATGTCTTGAGATGCAAATCTATTTTAGAGTGAAAAGGGATTTGATCCCTTTAGTACTGGGTAGATCTGGAGTTAAGATGGATCTAGGTTGGTTTAATTATTAATAATTGTTAATTATAATAATAATTTTATTTTATTTATTAATTTGACTACGAAAATGTTTAATTAATAATTATAATTAATAATTTTTTAATTGTATTTTAATTTAAATTATTGTTATGTAATTTGACTGTTTTATTTTTTTTACATAACATAACCTTACAACATCTCTTCCATATTGGGCTGGAGAGCGTCTCTTGGAGCAATAATAAAAAATCATAATCTGACTAAAAATTGTTTCGCGGATTTGATATAAAAAATTTAAAACTTAAAATAGTTAAATAAAACTACCTTAAATTGATTTCAATTCTAACAAACCAATATACCATCACACATGAATGTCTAATTTAATAGATAGAAGCCTCAAGCAATCATGAAAAAAACCATAAATGAAATATAAACACCATAAAAGGTGTTCTTATAAGGATTTGCTACTTCGCCCCTCAAAATTCTTGTAAGAAATTCCTGAATAGTGCTTGTCATTTAAAACATCTAAACAACCAAAAATACATGTCATTTAAAATAACCAGAAAGCTAAGGATTCAAAGCAGCCCCACGCAATTGGGACCTCATACAAATAGCACCACAACCATGGTGATTTGTGTTGTTCATCACAATATTTAAGTTGATCAACAATCAAAGAAACCCTAAAATTTTGCACAGGGTATTTTTAGTCAAGGTTTTGGATGAAAAACTTCTGATCTTTCGAGTGCTCAATTGAGCACACCTAGGAAAGCTCTACATCACTATAAAATGAATAGTAACGATATAAGTTATTCCATTATCAATGTTGGATCGGATGAATTCACCATGAGAGATGCACGGTGGAAGTACCCTAGGCGAGTCCTTGCCATTACCCTTGCATGCACATTTCTCATAGTTTTTGTTATTTGTTTACCAATAGGGGTTTCCATACATTTAGTAAATAGAGGAATCGTGGAGGTGCAAAATAATGCACTAGAAATAGACATCCAATGTTGTCCACCACACCCACAACAACACATTGTATTCATAATTCTGCATATCCAACGTTTTGAGCTTTCATGGATTATCTAAATGGCCAGAGCCCATGGAGATTGTAAAAGTCATCATCAATATGAGTATAAATGCAATCAAGGAGGAAAACACCAAATCCCACAACCTATCTCACTTCGGGCTTAACCAAAGAAAACGTGGTACCTTGCAAGGTTTTTGATGGAAAGGAAGAGGAGGAAAACAAATAAAACACTCAAAATAAGCTTATATTCATAAATATTCTCAATGCACATTCACTGAGCTGCGGCTCTTGGCTCTTCTGGACTCTTACAAACTTGATTGATTCTATTGAACTCAATATGGGCTATTTATACATTTTGACTCGTGTCTCAATTGATGCTAACTTCATCACACAAACACACACTAAATTTAACTTTTCCTAATATAGAATGAACTTGAAATTCTAATATTGGACTTGACTTAACTCAACTCAACTCAACCACTCACTTAATGCATCACATGCACAGGAGAGTAATTACAATTTCCAACACTCCCCCTTAATTACCACTGTATGACTCAACATAACTTAAACATGACTCAACTATGTTTGCTAGGCTTACAATAGAACTCGACTCAATCTTAACATAAACATGGCAGCTGGTCTAAGTCTCAGCTAGGCTTACAATGACTCAAAACATTTACACTTTTGACTTTTCTTTTTCGATTCTTCCAAATTGTATACCCTCCAAACTACTTCATTCTCTCGTGTTTTCGCGTTGTAGACTACATATTTCTTCACTTTTTGGTGCTGTAATTTTTCTTTGACTTCTCTTGTATTTGGTCTGAGTTTGTCTTCTACAACTTCCTCTTCAAAGATGCTTTAACTCATGGGTTGCTGCCATATCTCTTCATCTTCAAATTGTCTTATTTGCGTTTCTTGTTGCGTTTCATATTCCTCATCCTTTTTCTGCCATATTTCTTGACAGCATAATCTAATCTCTTCTTCACTTAATTGCTTAAAGATTGTTTTAATACTTTCTTCTTTGTCTTCAAAAACATCCATGTCCTTTCCTACATCTTTTTCTTCATCTTCTCTTTCAGCTAGAATGTTATGCTGTGTACCTACACACTCAAAATCAATGTTGAAAACATATTCATCATGCTCTGCATTGATAGCTCCCTTCTTTGCCTTACTTCCACTCCTTTACAAACCTCTATTGTTGCAAACCTGTTGTCTTCTTCTTAGCTTCTAGACACAAGTGGGCTTCTCTCACCAAATAACAATATATCAATACGTTCTTTCTATTGCATCATGTGAAACCAATCATCACTAGTTAAATTATCTTCATAAAAGGTAACATCAAAATCATTTTCATCCACTCTATTATGGGTTATTCGAGCATGTATGTGCTCATTAACAATTTCAACTTCACTGAATTTATCAACATCGACTAGATTCATTAATTCACACCTCACTTTGAAATCATCATCCTCATGTGTTTTTTCATAGTGAGATTCACCATCATCTTCACCATCCACATGAATATGCCCTTTCTCTGCTTCACATGCATAGGCTTCAAATTTTATCTCTAGAATCTTTGTTGCACCTTCTTCATCTTCTTCCTATGCGACTACATAATGGGATCCATCAATGTCTTTGCTCTCTTCTCCTACTATATTCTTTGCTTATGACATAACCCCTTTTCATTCTTCCAAACTTTTTAAAAACCCTTTTTAATAACCAACAAACCTGCTACAAAAAGAACCTCCTTACACAACTCTTTAACAAATCTGTTTTCAAACTTTTCACAAAAAAAACTTTTAGAACTTACCTATTTAATAAACTTCACAAGAGGGGAATTTTGAGGTATAAAGTGGGCCTCTTAAGGAAATTATAAAATAGTAGTGGAAATAATAAAATAATATTAGATTACATCATTAAATTTTAGAGGGAAAAAGAAAAAGTAGTTTTTCAACTCATATTTTCAAATTATCACCCTATAGGTTTATTCAAATTTCTAGCGGCAACACTCACTCGACGCATAATTTGATTCCTCATCCAATGAGTACTTATGGTGCATACTTTTGATAGACCTTGCTACATGAAAAATGAGAAATACATGAAAAATTGTGATTGCAATCACGTTTTTCATGTATTTCTCATTTTTTGTGTAGCAGGGTCCATAAAAAATATGCACCATGGGTGCTCCTTGGATGAGGAATTAAATTTTGCATCCAACGAGTACTCCCGCTTGAAATTTGAGTAAAATCTTAGGGAGATAAGTTGAAAAAATAGTTTTATTATTTTATCACTTTTTAATCTTTTTACTTTTTTACCCCAAAAATGGTAAACCATCCTCCATGGTTGACATCATCATCTTGAGTTCTATTGGTTCTTATAAAGTTTATTTTGGTTGTATATTTTTCTTAGGAAGCCCATTTTAGACCTCAAAATATTTCCTTTAAACTTTATGGTTGCCCTTGTGACTTTGACTTTGAATAACTTGCACACTTTTTTTCTTTTATACTCTATCAAAAATATCTTTAAAACATGTCACCCAATAAATCTTCAAAATCTATTTTGACTTTCGAGGCAGAGTAATATGATAAATATGTATTCATGAAAGAACAAACCTTGGCATAAGTCTCTCACAAAATTATTTTTTTTGAACTTCCCGAGTGGCACCGCACACATTAGCTATGGTGGTTGGCTCGCTATTTAACACTTCTACTCCACGGTGACTGCAAACCCGTATCCACACAATGAGAAACCTTTCGGATTTTTTTATTTTATTTCAAGGACTGATACTCCCATTTGTATACTGACTTTTCAACACTCACGATGAAATAGAGATCTGACTCCAAAGTACATTGAGGTTGTAGTGGCAGCGAGAGCTGCGGCTCATGACTCGCTCACTTCCTTGAGGACGCGACGATGGTTGTTCACGACAACTGTGGCTGTAGAAACACTTGTGATTATCACCTTTGACTTATGCTCACATAACGTGGCTCCTCTACCTCTCATACCAATTTGATGGAAAGGCATAGGAGGAAAACACATAAAACACACAAGATAAACTGCTATTCCTAAAACTTCTCAATACACATCCACCTAGCTACGACTCTTAGCTCTTTTGGCCTCATAAAAAATTGATTTTTTACTATGAACTCATTATGGGGTATTTATACTTTTTGACTCGTGACTCAACCGATGCTAACTTCAACATGCAAATGCACACTAAATTTAACCTTTCCAAATTTAGAATGAACTTGAACTTCTAATATTGGACTTGACCTAACTCAACTCAATTCAACCACTCACTTCATGCATCACATGCAAACAAGAGTAATTACAAACTCCTACAATTGTTTCGAGTATTCCACGACACACTAGATGAATTGCATGACACACTGGATGAATTGCACAACACACTGTACGACTTGAAGAACAGAACTTTCATGTCAATTCCATAACACGTCAGTGACCTGAAGACATTGCTGAGCACATCATGTAGAAATTTTGAATAATTTAACACATATTCAATGGAGATTATCCTGATCATGTACTATTGCGGAAAACATACACAATACATAAGCTCCTCTACGTTGCTCATCAATATAGCAGCATCAATAACAATAAAACATCAAGAGCATTCACACATTAACACAGTATGTATCCCGGGGAAAGCATCTCGCTAAAAACCCCAACTATCTGTATATTAATGATTGAGTCATGTAACATTACACAGCATAATACTTCTCACAAGTATCTCCACCTCTGTTACACACAATACAGCTCAGATCTGAATCAATCACTGGCTCAAATCTCCTTCGCTGCTTGCCTGCCTCCGCTGCTCAAAAACTGATGAGAATGGCTCACCAAACTCGTTTTTCACCTACAAAATAGTCACTCACGCTTTGTGGACGTGAGCATAAGCTACAATGTGGGAAAATACGTGGGAAAACTCATTGGCATACTCAATCCCTTGATTGTGCAAGATCTGATGCACAACTATAGTCGCAACTGATAGCAATTGATTCTCTAACACCTGTCCCTGCTGAACTGAACATGCACTGACATGCAACTGAGTTAACTGATGTATTCATTAGTTGTATTATGAGTTAATAACTTGTGAATTAATTAATAACTAATTCACCCAACTCATCTCTAGTCTATTTGCCAGTTAGACTATATACAACCAGTTTAACAAAGCTAAACTGAACACAGCTCCATCAACT
>APFE031070571.1:0-19918 GCA_000404065.3 Pinus taeda
GCATCTTATACTCTTTGAGGATGTGTAGGGCATCCAAGACAAGAGTAGGCAAGATGACCGATATTCTCTGAGGGCTGGGAACCCAAGATAAGAATAGTCCTTGAAGGTCATACTCAAGAACACCCAAGTGGGCATGTACCTTGAGAGGCAATGATGAAGGTGTCTATAAATCATTGGTCTCGCCAGCATTGTGGGTCATGGTCTCATGAAGAGATGGAGTTGTTAGTCAAGGCCTTGCACTATGACAATGCTAATGGATATGATGCTATAACAAATGGATTGCTAATCCGGTTTCTCTTTTGTGAATTCTTCAAGATTGAAAATTGCCAAACAACTTGTAATGTTGTATGAATACCTCCCAGGTTAAGAGGGAGTGTTGGAGAAGATGTAACTAGGTTCAGTCTTCATAGATGAAATTTTGATATTTGTACTTATTCAAGAAAAGAGAATTTATTTTGATATTATTTGTCAATGAGTTTCTTTCTCATTGAAAATAGGTCAAGCACATTTTGAAGTGCTTCTAGGGAGTCAAAGTCAAAATGTAATTATGATGAGACCCTTTGAGGGCATGTTACATCATGTATGATGCCATACAAGGTCATGGTAACACCTCCAAGGCAAGTCAAATCCTGTCCTAGGAGCAACGAAGACTACAAGCAGCAAAAATAATGAAGAAAAGTCGAAATTTGGCACAAACTGCAAGTCAGCTTTAGGGACAGTCATGACGACTTCAAGGAGGAGGGACAAACCTCTATAAATAGAGCTTGTCCACCCCTCATATGAAAACACTAACTCATCTCTGAAATCCACAAGCAAGGAGGACGAAGTAAGACGAAGAAAAGAGGAGAAAAAAGGTATCTTAGGGCAGCGAAGCAAGGAGAAGTTGCAGCCGCATTCAAAGGATTGTCTCTAAGGTGAAAACTAGTCACACGTGCGAAGTACAGGGCCATCTTTGCGGTCACAACAGTAGCCATATATCAGTCTCAAGTTTATCATTGTTTGGGCTAGTAATTAGGCCTACAAATACCCTCCACTCTAGTGTTGAAGAGAGCTTCACAAACGAAGTAAAGGAAGACTTTTCTGAAGCCAACACAGCCACACGTGCGAAGTAAGAAGGCCACTCAACAGCCCTAACCACAGTCATACTTCAGGTCAAGTATAATCATTGATTGGGGTGATATTTAAGGTCTATAAGACCTCCCTCTAGAGCAAAGAGAAACACTCACAAATGAAGGAAGCCAAGAAAGAAAGGGATTGTTTCTAGGGCTAGAAACAATCACACATGCGAGGTACAGTTGCAGATTGACAACGGTCTAAAGGAAACATATTGAGGGACATCATTTGGATGTAAGAAAAGGTCTACAAGGTCCCCAAGATCAGTAACAAGGTCCTCCTTATAGCGAAGTAGAAGAAGCCCTATATTCTAGGGTTTCCTAACCTAGAGGACAAAGTGTTGGAAGAAAAGTGCCAGAAGAAGTGTCGAAAGATGTGCCAGAAGTGACAGTACAGAAAGAGGAAGGACTTGACTCATGCTTGGAGGAAATCTTAATCAAGGGTCTAGGGTTTGGCAATTGTTCAAATAAGAAGCTTCAATAAGAGAAAACTTACAAAGGGTTTCACTCTCAAGAGTGGAGAGGATTTGTCCCTAGCAGAGAGCCAAATTTTTGTGTTCTTGTTATTTTGTTTTGGTAGCAGTTTAATGAAGCACACACATATGCAGTAACGAGAAGAGGAAGAAGAAGTATAAGCTAACTAAGAAAAGGTAAAAAGACTTCATAAATTGTTATCAAGTCTCAGAGAATCATCTCAACACTACTTTTCCATAGATTCTCTAACACATGGCATCCCTGTTGATTTGGGGTAGCATCGGATGTGCTCTAGCCATGAAAATTGGTGGAGAGCCTAAAGCACATGATATCTCCAAAACCCAAAAATGGTTTGGGCGGATTCTAACCAATTTGGGAGATATTAAAATAATTAATATTTTTAATGGAGTTCCTAAGTCTAAACATAGGAAAAATAAAATATTAATGCATATTAATATAAAACTGGGTTAGAAGGTTCCAAAAGTCATGGATCAAGCCAAATCTAATCTTAGCGGTTGATTAGAGACTTAATCTCGGCCGTTGAAGGACCAACGAGAAAAGTATAAGAAGAGGCTTGAGGGTCAATTGAAAGACACACCAAAGTGATCAGTGATTCATTTTGCTAGAGCAGGGTTGCTAAGCAAAGTTGAATCAATGATCAACAGCAAAGGGCAGTGAGTATAAGGCAGAGAGACAAAGACAGTACTGAGAGACCAGCACAAAAGCAGAGAGAGCGAGAACAGCGACCAGTTCAAGCCACGCAGAGCCGAACAGAGACAGCATAGAGGCCAAAGGAACTACGTCATCCACGCAAAGGCTGTTGGAGTGACGCAAAGGGTCCCAGAGGTTGCGCAGTGCCTCAGAGAGCTGACACAGAGGGTCCTGGGGCTGACGCAAGTCAGCAAGAGGCTGACACAGAGGCCAGAAGGGCCAGCGCTGAGCTTCAGAGTCGCCGGAGAGGGTTTCATGGGACAGGTTTTCTGAATACCTGTTTCTCGCCGGAGAGGGTTTCATGGGACAGGTTTTCTGAATACCTGTTTCCCAATATAGAGGTATTGTTACCGCGTATTTTTCTCTGTCGGGTGAACCGGTTAGGCACCTAGTTGTACTCAAGGAAACACAGCATAATAATATACCCTCAAAATAGCTGCACCGGTTTTCCTGCATTGGCCTTTTCCAAGGACATTTGTCCAAAAATAACGGTGTCACTTGTGTGCTAGTTTTCTTTCAGTTGTTGATTTGTAGATGTTGTGATTGTATTGTGTTTATTTCGGTATTTAAATGTATTAAATAACTTGTTCGAATTTAAACAAGTAGAAGAAATAAACCAACAGAATACAGATTAATGTTCTAACGGATAGACTTAGAAAATTCAACATGGTATTAGAGCGTGGTTGCAGATCACAGGGAAGCTAAAGGCATCAACTGAGCAGAGCATTTGCAACATATTCAGTTATCCCAAGTGATAGAGTTGATCCTTGCAGAGAGCAACAGAGGAAAGGTTGGCGCAAAGGGACTGTGTCATCAATTCGAACCAAAAAAAGACTAGCGCAGAGGCTGAGGAGGGCAAAGAGAGGCTCATGCAGGGCCATGCAAAGGCTAGGTGGGCTGACGCAGTTGGATGAGGGAGTTGTTTTGCCAATGTCGGGATTGCGCAGAGCCTAGAGACTCAATCCATCAGTTGCTGGGGCAAAGGAAGCTGTGGGCAGTTTGCGAGAGAAAAGTTGGTGGGGTACTGTGGTTAGAACAATACCTAACAGGCAAGACCAAGGTAGAGGGACTTGCTGTCGAGGCGGATTTCTAGCCAAGGAATCCAGAATAATGTTGCAGTTGCACAGACAATCGGAGAGAGGCAACTTGACGTTGGTAAAGATTTTTAAGAGCGAAATCGAGATTCAGAGGGAGTCCAAAACAGAACTTCCAGACGATAAGTAGAGAGACTCAACAAGAGTTGAACCGAGAATTTCCAGACGGGAAGTAGAGAGATTCAGCAGGAGTCGAACCGAGAACTTCCAGAAGGGAAGTAAAAAGACTCAGCAGGAGTCGAATAGAGGACTTCCAGGAGGGAAGTAGAGAAACTCAAAGTTGTCGATAGAGAAGAGCGAGAGATGGCCATGAATGGGCTAAGGGATCAGGATAGGCTGGACAGAGCGTCCAATTTTGTGGTCTGGAATGCCAAGATCCTGTCCATTCTGGACAGACATCGCATCAAGGGCTTCGCCTTGAGAGTAATGGTTATCCCAGTTGACCCGGTAGCTAATGAAAGGTACGAGGAGGCAATAGCTAAGGCAAAGTGCATCATCTTTGATGGGGTCAAGGATCATGTGGTCCAACATATTGCCGAGAAGGAAACGACAAAGGGGATGTGGGACACTTTGAAGACATTGTACTAGCAACCTTCCATGCAGAGGAAGATACTCCTAAAGAATCAACTAAGGTCATACCAGATGCAGAAGGGAGAGCAGATAGATGTCTTCATCAGTCGGTTAAAGGAGATCCATGACCGACTGACTTCCATAGGGGCTACGCCGAATCAAGAGTTGATGGTAAGGACCGCACTTAATGCAGTCTCCGAGGATTGGGAAACATTTGTCCAAAGCATATTGGGCAGGGCGAGTCTTCCGAATTGGGAAGAACTGTGAGCGGCTCTTCATCAAGAAGAGATTAGACGACTAACCAAGATGGGGAGTAGCAGCAAAGGGATCAAGATCAAGAAGAAAGAGGAAGAGGATGCGGCTCTGCCATCTGCAGGAAAGCAAGAGAAGAGGAAGAAAAAGGACCTCTCCAAGGTCAAGTGCTTCCATTGTGGGGAACTGGGTCACTATGTGAATCAGTGGGCAAGGAAGAAAAGTAAGGGAGAGGCTTCTAACTCGAAGGTAGCGCCAGCGAGGGTGGAGAAAGAAGTCGAGGAGGATGACGATTGTGCCATGAGTGCTCATGTGCCACTTGAGAAGAAGTGGGGAGACATCGAGTTGTAGTCAGGAGGACTACAGGTGATGAGGGGAAAGATCCTTTAAGTACCCAACCTCTTGGATTATACCTTGTTACGAGAGCTCGAAGAGGAGTAGCAGGACTGGCAAATGTAGGTAGAGACGGATGCAGATGAAGCAGCAGAGAGTGCTACAGTGCAGGAGTCCCCAGGCAACGTGAGGCTAGCAAGTTGCAACAGTGCGAGAGGCACAGGAGTGTTGCAACGATGTAGGATGGCACAGAGAGGTTTGCATCGGTGTAAGATGCAGGGCGTTGTTGCAGCAACGCAGAGGCCAATAGAGGTAGCACTTGTTAGTGGCAAAGAGAGCTTCAGCATCAGGAGTGTTTCTAGCCTGACAAGGATGTCAGAAGTTGGGTGGATCAGTTTCTTACTTCTCAGTAACTCAGTTGCAGTGCAGTAGCAGTTAGCAGTAGCACGATGCAACATGATGAGAGGGGGTTGCAGTGCTGGGAGGATGGACCAGCAGCGGCACGGATGTAGTGGGAGTTGTCGTACGGATGCAGTAGTGGCAGTGGCAGGGCCATGGGCAGCAGTTAAGGATGCAACAGTGCAAAGGATGTTGGGCAGCAAGCCTAGCATCAGCACAAGTACCAATGCCAAATAATCAGTGTGATGCTCAATGAGGAGTATTACTAAAGCATAGTTCTCGCTAAGAGCGAGTGTTGATTTGGGGTAGCATTTGGATGTGCTCTAGCCATGAAAATTGGTGGAGAGGCTAAAGCACATGAGATCTTCAAGTCCTAGAAATGGTTTGGGCAAATTCTAACCAGTTTGGGAGATATTAAAATAATTAATAATTTTAATGGAGTTCTTAAGTCTAAACTTAGGAAAAATAAAATATTAATGGGTATTAATATAAAACTGGTTTAGAAGGTTCCAAAAGTCATGGATCAAGCCAAATCTAATCTTAGCCGTTAATTAGAGATTTAATCTCGCCCGTTGAAGGACCAACGAGAAAAGTATAAGAAGAAGCTTGAAAGTCAATTGGAAGACACACCAGAGTGATCAATCATTCATTTTGCTAGAGCAGGATTGCTAAGCAAAGTTGAATCAGTGATCAATAGCGAGGGGTAGTGAGTACGAGGTAGGGAGGCAAAGACAGTACCGAGAGCCCAGCGTAGAAGCAAAGAGAGTGAGAGCAACAGCCAGTTCAGGCCACGCAGAGCCCAAAAGAGACAGCGTAGAGGCCAAAGGACTGTGTCATCCACGCAGAGGCTGCTAGAGTGACACAGAGGGTCCCAGAGGCTATGCAGTGCCTCAAAGGGCTAACACAGAGGGTCCTAGGGCTAACACAGGTCAATAGGAGGCTGACGCAGAGGCCAAAAGGGCCAGCGATGAGCTTCAAAGTTGTTGGAGAGAGTTTTGTGGGACTAGTTTTCTGAATACCTGTTTCCGAATATAGAATTATTGTTGTCGTGTATTTTTCTCTCTCGGGTGAGTTGGTTAGGCACCCAGTTGTACTCAAGGAAATACTGCATAATAATATACCCTCAGTATCGTTGCACTGGTTTTCCCGCATTGGGTTTTTCCCAATACATTTGTCCAAAAATAATGGTGTCACTTGTGTGCTTGTTTTCTTTCAGTTGTTGATCTGTAGATGTTGTGACTGTATGTGTTTATTTCGGTATTTAAATGTATTAAATAACTTGTTTGAATTTAAACAAGAAGAAGAAATAAACCAGCAAAATACAGATTATTTTTCTAACGGATAGACTTAGAAAATTCAGCAATCCCCAATATGAAGTTAGATCATGAAGGTGTGTGCAAGGGATACTTTCTGGGAAAACATACAAGAAAGCCATTTCCGAATAGTGAAACTAGGTCTAAAGAGATATTAGACCTCATTCATTCTGATTTGTGTCGACCCATATGTTAATTTTACATAACAATGGTATGTTCTATGCTTAAGAGCAATTTTACTTCAATTTTCTTATTAGCTCAATATCAATATCCAGTTTAGCAATCACATCAACATGATAGTAAAATGCAGATAAAACAAACAATAACAGTAGAAGACAAGCCATGACAAGAGGACACAAGATATGGCATCAGCCAGGGACAAACCCCAATGTGAGGAAACCCTTGATCAATTCTTCTTATTATTCTTCAAAAGTTCAGCACAGAGAGAGAGTACAATATACAATATTCACTTGCCCAATCAAAGTGAAATATGATCAATCATACAGCAGTAACAGAAAACTCTAACCAAAAAGTCAACGCTTGTCAACAGTGCAGATTTTGACATCCAAAACAGCTCAGTCAAACTCGATCAACTCGGCCGGCAACAGCTAGTCAAATTAGCCCAAAAATAGTCCGAAAATATCCAGTCAAATCTGGTCAATGAAAGTCAACACTACAGCAAACCCTTCTGTAGTCAACACTAGTCAAACAAACTTAATTTTTGTGCCCAGAAATGCAGCCTACCCAAATAGAGATCTCCCTTACAAAAACGTAATCAAAACAGGTCGACGTTGATCAAAACAGCCTTCCAGCAACTTAGGTCAACACAGGGACAGAAACCCTTCCTTCTTTGCACGTGTGGAGAGTTGCCTCAGAATTTCGTACCCAATCAACGAAGGAGAGAGAAGAATGTGAGTGAGTGAGGTGACAAAATGAGGAGGCTCCTTGTACTTATATGCAACATTGTGGGCTTGAGGGTGCAAATTAGATGGTTGGTCAACCTTGACAATTTGTCCATAATCAAAATAAATTCATAATTCGATTTGTACATGTTCGAATGGGATGATCTTTAGATCAATCCTACACCTCTCGGAGAGAGGAATCCAATAAAAATATTCATTGCCTCATATGAGTTGTCCAAGGTGAAATTTGGCCCTAGTTGCCAAATTTAACACTCCCTCTCAACTAGAGAGAACTTCACTTGTCAAACTGTTTAACAATTTGTACCATCCCTGTCTCTGCTCTGCGCTGTTGAACCATGAAGAAAGATGAAATGATCGAGAATGTATCATACTATTCTCTATTGACCTGAAGTCAGTCTCCAATAAGTCAAACCACTCTTAACTGACCCGAAGTCAGTTTCCATTGATCGCAGATCAATATCAAACATCCTAACATAGGGAGTACGGTAGTACACGATGCCTCCATCGGTAGTACTATGGTCCCTATCCTCATTTCCCTACTCATTGGCAAAATGAGATGTACTCCCCATGAGTCCCAGACTACATGGGTAGGATGTGCTAGCAGGAGAAGGTAAACAACTCATCCTACTCATATGCTATAGGAGAAGATGAACCACTCATTCTAAGCATATCTCAACATGGGGTATCACAGGGAAGGTGAACCACTCACCCTATACATCGCGCATCATTAGGGAAAGGTGAACCATTCACCCTATGGTCGCCAATGTTGCATTAATCATTATCAGGATAATATCAACACGAGGAAAAAATTGGAAAAATCGTAATTATCGGGAAACCATCGGAAAAAATCGTTTCATACAAAAATATTCATTTTTTTCATTTTTTTTCAATTTTATTAATATCTAAACCATCTACAACATAAAATAAGTACATTGACACATAAATATGATAAAAGAACAAATATATAAGATGTTTAATATCATTTCTAGTGCTAAAATCACACATAACATTGAATCATGTCCTGAATAGTAAGTCCCGACTCCTAAGTCCCAACTCAGCCTCAAAATATCAACAAAAAATATAATAATGTATCTCATCATGTCATAATGTCATATACAATAAAATGAAGAAAATAACTAAAGTCTAATCCTATTGATTTCCTCTACCTCTCTTGCGAGAAAATGCCACAGCTTTCCCTTTCCCTCTAGATGTAGATGCTGGTGCTAGTGGAGTCGGCAGTGGAGTCTCTTATGCTCTAGAAGCTGAAGAACTAGAAGTAGGAGCTATAGGAGGTAGACCACGTCCTCTACTGGTGGCAGGGGTAGCCCAAGCAGGTGGTGTCACCTGGAAACACTACAATCTCGCAATCCTGAAATCCTGAAAAACTGATAAGTCTGCTGGATTTTGAATGAAATCTAAAATCCTACTTTCTCCATATGAAATCCAATGACGCTGGAACCACTCTCAAACATCCTAAGTCATTTCATGGTAATGTTAAAAATTTAAGTAAAAGGATGAAAATGAAGATTAAGGAGAATGTCACTTTTACTTTAAGAATTTAACATTACCATGAATAGCATATCAATACTAGGGCCTAGACTTGATCATTAAGCTGTCCCACTCAAAAATTATTTGTTTCTTTCAAAAAAAATTGCATTTCAAACATTTAGCCTCCCTTATAAAACCTCGCTGCCCTGAATGAATCAGAATGGGGCCAAAAAAATACCACCGATAATTTCGAATAAAACTCGCGATATTTTCATTCTGCTGAAAAACTCGCGATAAAACGATAAAATCGTGATAATATCGCGATTTTCACAACATTGATGGTCGCTCATCGCTCCAAGAAGTACCCCAAGCCCCTCGGAGCTCCCAGAGCTCAACATCCATCTCATATGGGACCCTCATAAGAGGGTCTCTCCACAACTCCAAGTCGTTCACGAAAGGTTAAGAATTTGACCTTCCCCAGGGGCTTCGTAAGAATATTGGTGACCTAATCATCAGTCCCAATGTGTTAGAGCCTTATTGCTCTCCGTTGTACCATATCCTAGATAAAGTGGTACCTAATATCAATATGCTTTGATGGGTCATGAAACACGGGACTCTCAGAAAGACGAATCCCACTCTAGTTGTTGTAGAAGATCACGGTGGTATCCAGCACATGTTGAAACAAATCACTAAAGAGCTTCGTCAAACAGCTTAACAAAAGGCCAAACTAGCAGCAATGTATTCAGCCTCAGTAGTGCTCAAAGCAACCGACTTCTGCTTCCTGCTCATCCAGGATATCGAAGCAGAACCTAGAGAGAAGCAACATCCAAATGTGCTTTTATGATCCACCACATTGCCAACCTGTTAAAATTGGCAACTAGGACCAAACTCCATGTGGGTCATCTTATTCATGGCTGATAATATTTTTATTAGATTCCTCTCGTCGAGAGGTGTAGGATTGATCTAAAGATCATCCGATTCCAATAAGTATTTATGGAGATATGAATTTATTTTGATTATGGAATAATTATCAAGCCAACCTACAACTCATGTAGGCTCAAAAGCCCAACAGTCGCATTTATTCAAACATCAACAGTTGTGTAGAAATACAAGAGGTCTTTTCTTCATTTGGACTCACTCATCTCATCACATCTCTCTCTCTCTCCTACGCAGAAAAGAGGCTCTTCTCTACTGCACAGAAAAGAGACTCTTCTCTCACACATGTGGAAGGAAGGACACAATTTTAGGGTTGCAACTGCAAAACCAAAGTTTGATCAACATTGACCACCAGTCTACCTCTCAGAATTGCGATATAGGTGAATCTGGATCCCCTCTGAAGGCCACATTTTTTGGTGAAGGAATCAAGCCGATCCAACAGTCAGTTTGCAAGATATTGTCTGCCCTAGTTTGGATGATCTAGAGTTTGTTGTTGCTGATGTAAATCAAATTTATGTACTATTTCTCTCTGCTGAATTATTGGAGATAAAGGAGGATTTGATCAAAGGGTTTCCCCACATTGGGGTTTGTCCCTGGCTAGCCGCCACATCTTGTGTCTCTTGTCTTGGCTTGTTTTTTGTCGATCGTTTAATGTTCTATCTGCACTTTACTTTACGTACATGCAATTGCTGATATGTGGATAATAATAAGAAAGATAAGTAAACTGTTATAAGCATAGAACATACCATAATTTAACATGGTATCAGAGTTCAGGTGAAGACAAAGCCTGAACAAGAGCAAGAGCAATCATCGAAGAGAAGACTGGCAAGGCTATCCTAAAAGAACTATGGGGTCCTCAACACTCTTCCTTGCCGAAGACAAGCTCCATGAGAAAGTTGACTATCACGGATGGAAAATGTCTATCGATCTAACCTTAGAAGATCAAGGAGTGTTGGACCAGGTGAGAGGCAATGTTGTTGAGCCTCAATCAAATGCACCCACTGCTGCCAGGAACAAATGGAAAACCGGTGAACCCAAAACAAAGAAGATCATCAGGGACTCTATCGACAAGCATTTGGTGGCCTACATCTTTGACCTGAACACCTCCAAGGAAATCTACAATAGACTGGTGAGTTTATTTAAAGTTGATGATGCAAATCAAGTTTTGTTTCTTAGAAATAAGCTAAAAGAAATTAAGAAAGGTAAAGATGAGAGTATGCAAGCATACTTCTTAAGAATCACCGAAATCAGGAACGATCTCCTATCTATTGGGGAGACTATTACTGATAGGGAAATGGCACTCACGACTCTTGGAGGATTACCATCCGAATGGTGCGTGTTTAGGACTACTCTTCTGAACAATAATGTAATTCCTGGTTTCGAGGAATTAATGGCTAGATGTATTCACGAAGAAACAAGGGTAGAAGAGCAAGAAATGCCCATGCCTAAAGGTCCTCCTACTACCTTTTGCTCTCATGCTAAGAAAAGAAATAATTCCGGGACTAAATAAAAAAGAAAGGTTGGACCTAAGGGTGGAAGAAAAGGACGATGTTACATTTGCGATAAAGCAAGTCACAATGCAAGGGAGTGCCTTGATAGAAAGGACTCACACCAGGACAATGATCAAAATCCCTCTCATGGCAATCAAAGGAATGGAAAATTCAATAGCAAAGGTAAAAGGAGTGTTGGAAATCAAGGAAGAGGACAACCATTCAATAAGGCTAGAAATTCCAGGTATGAATCTAACAATGTTGAAAATAAGCAAGATGAATATTATCTACCAGCTGCTCTATCTACCTCTGCTCCTTCAGACTCAATGGGAATTTGGCTCATTGATAGTGGTGCCTCAAGGCACTTCAATGGTTACAAAGAAGTTCTCCATAATCTGATAGAGAAAGAAACTAACCTGGAAATTGTCCTTGGAGATAATATGAAATATCCTGTGAAAGGTGTAGGCAATGTCTCTCTTAAATTGAATCAAGGTAATACGATCCACTTACAGGATGTATTATATTATACCTGACCTCAAAAAGAACCTGGTGTCCATTTCGACAATGGAAGACAAAGGCTACAAGGTAACCTTCAGCGATGGCAAGGTACGTATATGGAAAAATAATGTTAAAGATGCCTTCACTCTTAGGTTTCGAGTTGATTCATTATATCAGGCCGATGGAAGTCTGCTAGGTGTCATGTCTTGTGACACATCTCTTCAGTCCAAACTTTGGCATCAGAGGTTTGTCCACCTTCATTATAAATCTCGACCCGATGTAAGACAAATGGTGACAGGGATGCCCAAATTCCGAGTAGAGAAAGAAGGTGTATGTCCGGGATGTCCCGAAGGAAAGCTCAAAAGAGGACCACAACCCTCAAGCCCAAGCAAGACCTCCGATATATTACAGTTGGTTCACTCAGACATATCTGAGGCCAACATTAAGAGGGAGACTACTACACCATATACCCCTGAGCAGAATGGTGTGGCGGAAAGGAAGAACCATACGATTGCAGAAGTTGTCTGTGCCATGCTCCATGATCAAAGATTTTTGAAGATTCTATGGGCAGATGATGTAACAATGCCCGATGTGGAGGAACCCATGAATCCTATTGATCCACCTAAGCCTTCCTCTTCTAGAAAGAAGCCTTCATGGCTTAGGGGTCTACTTGATGATGCTGAAGGACATGCTGCACCCCAAGGAACCTGCCGTGAAAGTAAGAAACCTAACAAGTATCAGTGATACCTGACCATCATGAGCACAATCATACAAAATGAACCTTCATCATTCTCAGATGTCGTCAAGCATCAAGTATGGAAGATGCTATGACCGAAGAATATGAGTCTAATATGAAGAATGATGTCTGGAAAGTAGTTCCCAGATCCCAGGACAAGACAATTGTCACTTCTAAATGGCTTTACAAGATAAAGCATGCAGCAGATGGAAGTACGGAAAAGTATAGGGCCCGTTTTGTTGCTCGTGGCTTCTCCCAGAAGGAAGTTATAGACTATGACGAGATATTTGCACCTGTTGTCAGATATACCACCATTCGCTCGATCATAGCCCTTGCGACTTCACATGGAACCTACATCAGATGGATGTCAAGACCGCATTCTTGCATGGTTCGATCAAAGAAGAGGTCTACGTGGAGCAACACAAAGGATTTGAGATTTATGATCGAAAATCTCATGTATGCAGGTTGAAGAAGGCTCTCTATGGGCTAAAGCAAGCACCCTGAGCATGGTATGAGAGGATCGATAGCTACTTAATGAAGTTGGGATTCACTAGGAGTGAAGTCGATCCTAACCTTTACTTTAAGGTTGAAGATGACAAACCTCTCATACTGGTGCTATATGTGGATGACCTCTTCCTAACAGGCGTTGACCTCTCATTCACAAATGTAAGAGGGAGTTGGCTTCTAAATTTGAAATGAAGGACCTAAGACTGATGCACTATTTCCTACGACTTGAAGTCTGGCAGAAGCCAAGGGAAATTTTCCTATCTCAAGGAAAATATGTGGTGAAGATATTGGAAAGAGTTGGTATGGTAGACTGCAAGCCTATAACTACCTCGATGGAGCTTGACTTCAAGAAGTTAAGCAGTAGTGCTGCTGGACCTATTTTATGAAATGCTACCGAGTATCGGCAACTCGTCGGAGCATTAATGTTCTTAGTGAACTCCCGCCCAGATATATGCTTCGCAGTCAACACATTGAGTTAACATATGGTTGAACCTCACCACATACATTGGATTGGTGCCAAGAATTTGTTAAGATATCTTCGTGGCACAATTACATATGGGTTAAGATACACTGCCGGAGATGTGAGACTACTTGGATACACTGATGCTGATTGGGCAGGCAATGTGGAGGACCGTAAGAGCACTTCTGGGTGTTGTTTCTCCTTGGGATCTGCTTCGATATCATGGATGAGCAGGAAGCAAAAGTCGGTGGCTTTGAGGACCACCGAAGCCGAGTATATTGCTGCTAGCATGGCCTCTTGTGAGGCAGTCTAGTTGCCAAAGCTCTTCAGTGAGCTATTTGGATTTACATTGGATACCACCATGATCCTATGTGACAACTAGAGTGGGATTCGTTTGTCAGAGCATCCCGTATTTCATGATCGTTCCAAGCATATCGATATCAGGTATCACTATATTCGAGATATGGTGCAACGGGGAGCTATAAGGCTCCAACATATCAGTACGGATGAACAGGTCGCCGACATTCTGACAAAGCCCCTAGGAAAGGTCAATTTTTTGACTTTCCGAGAACGACTTGGTGTCGTTCAAAGACCCTCTAATGAGGGTCTTGTATGATGCATTGAGCTCTAGGAGCTCCGGGGGGTGCGGGGTACTTCTTGGAGCGACATATGACCACAAGGTGATTCACCATCCCCTGGTGGTATACATGTACACCCCGTGGCGCCTATGTAGCAGGATGATTGGTTCTCCTGTGAGGTCTGAATGATGTGTTCTCCATGACAACTATGTAACAGGATGATTAGTTCTCCTGTGAGGCCTAGATGATGTGTTCTCCATGGTGTTTATGTAGCAGGATGATTAGTTCTCCTGTGGAGACAAGATTGATTAAGTTCTCCTGTCAAGGCATCCTACCCATACAGTCTGGGACTCATGGGAAGTACCTCTCATTTGATCAATGAGAAGGGAAATGAGGATAGGGACCATAATAGTATCGATGGACGCATCGTTGTATCTACTGTACTCCCTATGCTAGGATGACCTTCATTGATCTAGGATCAATGATACTGGTCTGGGACCAGTGGTAGGAGTTGTACCCACTATGACGCTGACTTCGGGTCGGTTGAGACTGGTCTGGGACCAGTGGTACATACTCTGAGACTGACTTCAGGTTAGTGGAGGACTGGTCTGGGACCAGTGAGAGTGGTACATACTATGACAACTGACTTCGGGTCGGTTGAGACGGGTCTGGGACCAGTGGTACACTCTCTGAGACTGATGATACCAGTCTGGGACCAGTGGTAGGAGTGGTACCCACTATGACGCTGACTTTGGGTCGGTTGAGACTGGTCTGAGACCAGTGGTACACACTTTGAGACTGACTTTGAGTCAGTGGAGGATGATACTGGTCTGGGACCAGTGGTAGGAGTTGTACCCACTATGACGCTGCCTTCGGGTCGGTTGAGACTGGTCTGGGACCAGTGGTACACACTCTAAGGCTGACTTTGAGTCAGTATGATACATCCTCGATCATTTCTTCCTCTTCATAATTCGGACAAAGCAGAGCAAAGCAGATCAGATCAGAACAAGGCAGGACAGAACAAAGCAGAGCAGGCAGGATAGAGCAGAGCAGAGCAGGGGTCAAGCTGTACAGGGCAGTGCATTTGATGGATGAAAAGTAGTGACCGACAGACAGATTGCAGATGGAGTTCTCCCTAGTTGAGAGGGAGTGTTAAAATTGGCAACTAGGGCCAAACTCCATGTGGGTCATCTTATTCATGGCTGATAATATTTTTATTAGATTCCTCTTGTCTAGAGGTGTAGGATTGATCTAAATATCACCCGATTCCGATAAGTATTTATGGAGATATGAATTTATTTTGATTATGGAATAATTATCAAGCCAACCTACAACTCATGTAGGCTCAAAAGCCCAACAATGGTCTCTATTCAAACATCAACAGTTGTGTATAAATACAGGAGGTCTTTTCCTCATTTGGACTCACTCATCTCATCACATCTCTCTCTCTCTCTCTCTCTCCTACGCAAAAAAGAGGCTCTTCTCTACTACTCAGAAAAGAGACTCTTCTCTCACACATGTGGAAGGAAGGACACAGTTTTAGGGCTGCAACTGCAAAACCAAAGTTTGACCAACATTGACCATTAGTCTGCCTCTTAGAACTGCGCTATAGGTGAATTTGGATCCCCTCTAAAGGCTGCATTTTTTGGTGAAGGAATCAAGTCGGTCCAATGGTCGGTTTGCAAGATATTGTCTACCCTAGTTTGGATGATCTAGGGTTTGCTGCTGCTGATGTAAATCAAATTTATGTATTATTTCTCTCTGCTGAATTATTGAAGATAAAGGAATATTTGATCAAAGGGTTTCCCCACATTGGGGTTTGTCCCTGGCTAGCCGCCACATCTTGTGTCTCATGTCTTGGCTTGTTTTCTGTTGATCATTTAATGTTCTATCTGCACTTTACTTTGTGTACATGTGATTGCTAATCTATGGGTAATAATAAAAAAGATAAGTAAATTGTTATAAGCATAGAACATACCATAATTTAACACCAACCGAGTTTGCATCAGAGTAACCATGAAGCCTTACATTCCTGGCAGTGTATCTCAATCCATAAGTGATTGTGCCCCGGAGATATCTCAAGAGATTCTGGGCAGCAATCCAATGTATGTGATGAGGCTCGACCATAAACTGACTCAGTGTATTCACTGCAAAACATATGTCCAGATGGGAGTTCACCAAGAAAATCAGGGCCACTACGAGTTGACGATACTCAGAAGAATTTCCCAAATCAGGCCCAGCAGCACTTCCGCATAACTTCTTGTAGTTAAGTTCCATCAGAGTAGTCACGGACTTGCATTCCACCATCCCAAATCTTTCAAGTAGCTTCACAATAGATTTTCCTTGAGAAAGGAAAATCTCACCTAGTTTTTGCCAGACCTCGGACCCTAGGAAATAATGCATCAGTCCTAAGTCCTTCATTTCAAATTCAGAAGCCAACTCCCTCTTACATTGATGAATAAGAGGGTTTGCACATGTCAAAAAGAGATCGTCCACATAGAGTACCAAGATGAGAGGTTTATCATTCTCAACCTTAAAGTAAAGGTTCGGATCAGCGTCACTTCTTGTAAATCCTAGCTTCATCACATAGTTGTCGATCCTCTCATACCAAGCTCAAGGTGCTTGCTTCATCCCATAGAGGACTTTCTTCAACCTACATACGTGTCTTACGATCTTGAACTTCGAACCCCTCAAGTTGTTCTACATAGACTTGCTCCCTAATTGAACCATGCAAGAAGGCAATCTCGACATCCATCTACTGTAGATTCCATCCTTGCGAGGCAGCAAGGGCTATGATTGAACAAATGGTGGTGTAGCGGGCAACTGGTGCAAATATCTCATCATAATCTACACCTTCCTTTTGGGAGAAGCCTCGAGCAACAAATCTAGCCTTGAACTTTTCAGCGCTTCCATCAACTCCATGTTTGATCTTGTAGAGCCATTTAGAGGTGACAACAGATTTGTCTTGGGATCTAGGGACCACATCCCAGACATCATTCTTCATAATCGACTCATACTCTTCATTCATAGCATCCTTCCATACTTGTTGCTTCACAACTTCTTCGAATGAGCAAAGCTCAGATTGAATAATGGTGCTCATGGAAGTTAAGTATCCTTGGTACATATTTGGCTTCTTACTTTCAAGAAATGCCCCCTTGGTGCAACATGTCTCTCGGCATCTTTGAGAGTTTCCCTAAGCCATGAGGGTCTCCCTTTAGAGGAGGAGGGCTCATGAGGAGGTGGAACAATGGGATCCATTAGTTCTTCAACATTGGGCATCGGCTCATCCTGTGATTCTCTCTGTTTTCCAGCATCGACTCATTACATGATAACTCAAACACATTATTCAAGACCGAACATAGTTACCTTTTCCAACACTCCCTCTTAACTAGGGAGGTGTTGTCGCACAAATTGTCACGACAACGCTCAAACCGGGCGCTGTCACTCTGATCCCCGATCTCTCTGTTTAAGCCTGTCTCCCGCGGCTAAGGGGGGTGGACCCTGAAAGGGGATGGACGACCAACTGTGAACCAGTTAGTTTGGGAGACACGAAAGAGAAAAGCACTAAATGGATTTGTTTAATTTGATGGACCAGTGCCTTATGGATTTGATGTCAAAATGATCACTTAACAGATGTTGCAGAAAAGTAAATTGTGCACAGTAATCATTTATCATCAAATAACTTCGAAAAATGCAAGATATCCAATAAATTCACAATGCTTTTAACAATAATCTGGCAAATAGCTTTGAAAGATACAACGGTGCGAACTCAAACAAGGACGCCAAATCATGTATTAATCTCACATCAACATTGTAGCCTCAGCAAAAATATAGAACATGATAAAATTTCCAGGCTAAGACTTTCACTAGCAAAATATTTCCATGATGGCTTTTTTTTATGCTTTTCCGACGAAATTTTAAAGCAAAAATCTAAAGAAAATTTAAAAGTCTAATCTAAAGACTAAGGTCCTAAAAAAAAAAAATTTAAGTCCTTTTATATTTTGTTTTATTTATATATTTTAATTTTTTAACAAAATCTAAAAAAGGCAGAACTAATTTAATCTAACTAAAAAAAATAAAGCCTAAAAAAAATGAAAAAAATAAATCTAATCTAGTTTATAGAAAAAGAAATAATGTTTAAAATCTAACTTTAAAAATTTCAAAAATTCCTAACTTAAAATCTAAAAACGTTGACCCTTTTTCTTATTTATTTTTATACAAAAAATTTAAAATAAATCTTACACTATATCAAATTAAAAAAAGAAAAACTACAAAAAACAATCCAAAATTTTAAATCAAACCCTAAGCCCCTTTTTTATGAAATTTTTTAATTTTATTTGATTTTAAACTGAAACCAAAAAAATTAACCTAAAAGGATTAACGCATACATATATTTACCTAAAAAATGGAAAACGTAACTATTTAAACAACCACCAAAACAAAGGGAAATCGAATTTTACATATCTAAACTAACCTAAACTATAAAAAAAAACGCATATATATATATATATATATATATATATATATATATATATATAATATATATATATTTACAAACCTAAACCAAAAAGAAATTCCATACGAAATCCTACGCTATGCATATGCTTACGGCTAACTCAAAAAACAACGCATGTATATCATCAAAAAATCGATTTTAGTTGCATTTTCCAGGTTCACGTGCTGGTTACAAGGCTCGACAATGGGCAGAGATGAGGCTCACGAAGGCTGGAAAAATCACGCATGCACTTGATTCATTACCTCAAACCCTTCAAACCTGTGCGATTTATGCGTGGAGAGGTCGATTTATGCGTGACAGCGGATGATATTGCTTGGCAGAAGGGAAAATACTGGAGATGAGCGTGGGTAAGTAATACGTTGTGGTGACGCAGATGAAAATGGAGCTCGATCCAACACGTAGGTTGCGAATGGAAATGTGAGGAAGCTGCGTTTGAGTATTTGTGGAGCGTATACAGCGTTTTTGTTCTATGCAGGTTCGTGGAGAATACGGACAGCGTGAAGGGTGAGACAGCGTTGAATGCTGTGTGAGATAGCCACGTTTCTTTTTCCTTTTTTATATGTTTTGCAGGTGTGGAGAGGGGTTGAAGGGAGCAGCAATGACTGCGTATAGAGAAAGGAAAAACGTGAGAGATGTGTAGAAACCGGAATGGCTAGCATAACAAAAAAATGAATTTATGCATAGGAGAGTATGGCTTGTGCAGCGGAGCGATTGATGATTGTGGAAATGTAGCTCTGCCTCAAAAGAAATTTCAAAATGCCCTTGTAATACAATGAAACCCTGAGGAATAACAAAGATCTGATCAAACCTTCGGAAACCTTCAGAAAACCCTGCAACCTGGAATGAAAGATCACCCAAAAAAATATGTGCATAAAACAAAACTAAAAACCCTAAACCCAGCAAAAAATTATTTACAATTTTGTGACTCTGCAATAGTCAGATTTGTCAGTGACATCCAATATATTTCAGAAACTTCAGATTTGCTTTAAAATGCCTCAGAAAGTCTCTCATGCAAATCATAAAACAGATTAAACGATTAACCCAGGATCAAAACTCGTTGGGCCCTGCAAAAAATGCTTGTGGGAGTTGGCTGGTTCAGCCGAGAACTTCCCCAAACACCCACTTATCTCGAGGGTTTCCTGCACAACTCACTTCAGCTGTCAAATAAGAGAGAAAAAGCAGTACTAGATCTCAAAACAATGGAGATACCTGCCATTACATCAGAAGCCCTAATACTACTCAAACCCTAGCATGTGAACAAGATACCTATGCTCAACAATACTCTTCATTAAGTTGTTATTAACAGTTGAAAAAATAAAATATGCAGAAATGAAATGGCTCACAGCACTTTAAGAGAGTAACACCAGCAAGCTTTTGACCCCAAAGTCTTTCTTTATTAGCACCAGAAAATATTTACAAGAGAGCTTCTTCAGCCAAAACTCAGAGCCAATGATATCTCAAATGACCCCTAGCACCCTATTTAAAGGAAAAAATCCCAACGGCTAGTTTGAGTGATCCATGTCAAAAC
>APFE031070571.1:20503-38712 GCA_000404065.3 Pinus taeda
TTTTATTATTTTATTATTTTTATTATGGATCATCAAACATAGCCTTTGGAAAAATTTCCCTAGGACCTAGGACCTAAGACGCATGAGGGGATTAACATTTTTCCTAACCCTCAAGACACTTTACATCATGACTTTTACAATTTTTACATCTTCAAGGGGGAAAAGCCCTTTGACAGACCCTCATAGACCAGCCAGTTCTGCGACCAAACATAATCTAGCAGATTAACACACTAGGATTCTCCTAAGACTCTAATGATAAAATTCATTTCGGCTTTGGGGTCAGGTTGAAGGAAAACTCTGCCGATCATGGATCGATGAGACGAAAAACCTTCCGGAATGAAGATTATCACTAGAAAATTAGGTCCACCTAGGCAATTTACATACATGACTCAGCTCTGTTAAGATTATTTACATCAAAATGCATACTGGGTTTACAACTTAATAAGATCAGGAGAATGACGATGACTGTCGAATGGCATGAACATCTCGATCAAGCGTTGTCCCTTTTTGCGAAGAAAAGGGGGTGTACTGCTTATGGGTAGTTGACACGCAGCGGTCAACAGGAGGTATTCATAATGTACATATACAATGGAATATCTCAAACTATATGAACCATGAAGAACTTTAGGCACCACAATGCCATGGACTAGATTCCTAACCAAGGCAATCTATCTAAGTGGGACTAAGGTGGACTCAAGCTTTCATCCCCTCTAGGTACCATCAGGCTTACTTGCTAACAACCAACCCAAACATATAGGGGTGTATCCAAAATCGAGCTCAATAAACAACACCACCTTTTCAATTTTGGGATTCCTGACAACAACACAGAGTGCCAGCCTAATGTCTCCCTAGGCAATGCTTCACTCGCAAAGCCTCGACGTCCCTAGATTCAGCAGATCAAGAATGTCCAATCTCTCCCAATCAAACTAATTGGTAACCAGCGTGCTATCAAATCCTTCGAGAGATCCACCCATGTAGGCACAACCCCAATCAATAATATACTTTCGCATGTACATAACCAAATACAAACCTTCGGTGTTTTCCAGACAACAAATGTTTCTTCTCAGCTTTCTGTAGTAGGATCATCAATCGAATCTTTTGACAAAAGATTATGCAATCATATGTCTTCCTTCCTACTTCTCCCGTAGCAACATATCCTTCGAAATTCATTCTTCAATTAATGCCAAGCTATGTCCTCCCTCTCAACCAAGAAGCACCTCTTTATCTGAACTCCCTCTTAATCTTAGGGAGATCTCTTCTATTCATGCTTCCTCCAGGAGATCAGCTTCTTCTTTTTGACATCGGAGAATCTTTCGTGGCTTCCAACCATTTTATCAAATTTATCATCATGCTTATCACATCAATGAGCATCTTCACCAAGTTGAAGATTGTGTACCTACACATCTTCAATGGCAAGTACAACCAAAACTACAAAAGCATTTCAACTTTATACATATCAAATACCCAAACTCAATTACAAACAAGAGACATATACTCTTCAACATCTTGCTAGGGACTTTGTTATACACCCTAGACTATTTCATAACAACATTTATTCCATCTAGGGTTTTAATGTGTCTTCGAAAGGTATGACATACCTTCCTACAACATATAGCAAACCCTAGAAACAATTCACACAAATATAGATCTACAAAACATCTAACAACCTTTCAAAATAGATATGTTATACTTCTCACTAGGGTTTCATACAAATCCTAGATTTCATACAGAATCAATCAAAGTCAATCACAGCATAGTCATTACCCTGACCAGCTTTCACTAGGGTTAGATCTCACCCCTAGATTTTCAATCAACCATCAATCAGTCACTAACATGACCAACTACTACTACGGTTAGTTGCAAACCCTATATTTCTGAGCAATCATCAATCTCAACCAAAAATTCAAATTTCAACAAATCTCTCACACATCTCAAGTTATCATATATTCATCAAAGATTTCTACTTCAACTAAGGTTCAACTCCAAAACCCTAGAATCCACAAATTCACCAAAATTTATACAAATCTCAAGTCATCATATTCCAGATATTTTACTTTGACTAAGATAGAATTCTATTTTCACAATCTCGATAATCATTGCATACATAGATCTCAGATTGTTACATTTCACGCTAAACAATGTTACTACTAGGATTTAACTGCTAAACCCAAAAATTTCAAATATCATTATCCTAGAATCTTAGACAAGGACTTTCATGAAATCCTAAAACTCATGACCATCAACGACTAGGTCAATACATATCTAGGAATTCATAACCATACATAAGCATATCATATGTCCTACAACATTAATACATCTTGACCCAGACCAACCTAGGACTTCAACCAAGAGAACATATCTATATATATGCCTAGATTTTATCATCACGAAAAATACATTTCATATCATGTGTTAGTCAAACCGAACTTCACAACAATATCAAATAAGAGTTAGACACAATCATTTTGATTACACTAGGGTTTGATCAGACAAACACACACATACCAAAGAAAACATTTCTAAGACAATGTAAGGGTCTTGCTCACCCATTCCACCAAACCCCAATGAGCTAGGGTTCCAATGTAGAACACACATTCCAACAAACCCCAATGAGCTAGGGTTCCAACGTAGAACACACATTCCACCAAATCCTAATGTGCTAGGGTTCCAATGTAGCACACAACAAACCCAACATTACCAAAACTCCAAAGGTTCAGGGATCTTAGACCTTATCACTCAATTGTAACAAGTTAGGATTTCTCGATCATACCAAAATCCCAAAAATAACATCACCAATTTCAACTAACATTTCACGATATCCCTAAGCAATTTAGGGTTTCAAATGTTCACACTAGCAAACCTTTCAGTTAGGGTTTTCCAAAACCTGTCTAGGGTTTTACCAAATCAAATAAGAGTGGGGTGGGTAGATTTATCAAGAGATGAATCGCCCAAACAAGAATCACTAGGATTCAATACTTGTCTTGGGAGATCCTCCTTCCTGCAAATGTTTCCCCTTTTTTTTCTCGACTAACCTTGTCTTGAGAGATCCTCCTTCTTGCAGATGTTTTCCCTAATCAAGACAATAGAGAGAGAATGGTGATTAGTATTCAATATAATCAAAATTGAATGAATAAATGAACCCAAAACTGAAAATACATGAGATATTTATCTTTGGGAGTAGTTCAGAGTTCCTTCCAAAGCTTGAGGGAAACCTACAAACTTCCAACTATTGAGATCTGCAGCAAATGTACCCCATGAAGGTGGCAATCCTAATAGAGCAATGATCACTAGTTCTTTGTCTGAAACAATCTCATCGATGGCCAGAGATCATCCCTGAGTCTAGCTATCTTCACAAAGAAGGTTGCGTTGCCACAATATCTTCTTTAGTCATCTTCGTATTCCTCAGCTCATTCTTCAAACTTGCTACTTGGCCAATGTTGTTATTAGTGAACAACTTCGACAAGGCTTCATACATCTCCTGAGCATGATCGATGTTAGCTATGAATGGGATAATATTGTCTTTTATCCCTACCATTAGAGTCATAGCCACCAAATCTAGATCCCTGAATTTCGCTTTGTCAACATCACTGGGTTCTTATGTAGGCTTCTTTACATTTCCTTTTACCAAATCCAACACCTTGTTCTTCTCGAGGATTAGGTCAATCCTCTTCCTACAAGATCTAAAGTTAGACGCTCCTTCAAGTTTGTTCTCACCCTTGATTGAGTTAGACATCTTCCTTGAATATAATAGACTCTTTCTCTGACATAGTCCCTATGAATGGATCTGCCTTTTTCCTCTTTCTCAACCAAAGCTCTGAAACAATGTTGGAAAATCAGAAAGGAAATAAAGATTTTCTCAATCTTGATAATTACTTGTGATATTACTTATTAATACGATTCTTTATATCTTCTTTCTTTAGTTCATCAAGCAATTATACAAAAGCAGCAGCATATAAAACAATGGACACAAGATTTAGGCACATGCCAAGGCAAAACCCCCCTTGAGGGGAAAACCCAGTCAAAGTAATTCTTCCTTTCAATAGTATCCTTTGAGACTTTTCACCCTAGACCAAGACCAAACCTTCCCTCGACACCAACTCAACCTCAAGAAGTTCGACCTCTTCCCAGCGACTTCGACTATGCAACAACTTACAGCAACTGACAGCTTTTGGCAATAGTCCAACTTGGAAGACTTTGATCTCCCAATCCAGAGCACAACATAGAGAGAGACCACCAAAATTTCAATTTTCCTTGTCTCCTTGGACTCCCCCAAACTCGCATTCACTTTGGCTTCCCGACAACAGACTTAGCACCTTTTCCCAGCTACAAGAGAACTTCGCACTTTTGCCCAGCCACAAGAGAGTTCGAACTTAATGAGAAAGACATGCTCCAAATGAATTCGATGTGCTTCCTTTTATAGGCTTCTTGCGGGGTCAAATGGGTCCTTAGGCCGACTTGATCTTTTCTTACGCCAACATGGTGTGGAGGTTACATAATTCATATTTGACTCAATACTTAACCTTTTTACATGATTCAAAAGCCCAAGAATGGTCTCTTTAAATGTACAACAATTCTATAGACTCAGAATAAATCCTAAAAGTCCTCAATGGGGAATTTAACCTAAAACGTGGTGACCCAAGCATGAAGCCCGTGCCTTAATAAGTCACAATAATAATAATAATAATTCTTTTCTTTATTCTTTTGAAAAGTACATTATTGAAGACTGGACATTGTTACTTCTTCCAACAAAAGGAAGAGAGGATGAAGAAGACTTGGCTTTGGGTTATTTCTCCCTCACACGTGTAAAGGAAGGCTAGGGTTTTTACAGCAAATCTAGGGTTTTCCTCTACAAGTTTGATCTTGAAGAAGAGAAGGCAAGAAGGTCAATTGAAGGTCACAAGAAGCCATCCACAAGCTCCAGAAGTCGGAGAAAGCCAAGTGAAGGTCTAAGGAAGTCTTAGGAGGCTAAAAGAAGCTCACACGTGTGGCAGCAACAACTGTAGGAGGGCCGAAAATTTCAACTCTGCAGTGGAGGTCGAAATTTTGCCGCTGGAGGTCAAAGTTGTGTTACTTGAAGAGATTTGACTAAGTTTGACTTGGACAAGGAAAGAACATCATTCAGAAAGGTTGGACTTGGTCTTGGAGGATAATGGTCTTGGTCTAAAGGTCTTGGAATTCGTCAATTGAAGAATCTAAAAGGAAGAGAATGGATTTGCAGGTTTTCCTCTCAAGTGGATTGGTTTTGGCCTTGGCTTGCAGCCTATATTTGTGTTCTTGTTCGTCTTGTTTTTGGTAGATGTTCGATGATACACAAACATAATAATAATATGTGAAGCTAAAAAGTAAGATAAGTAAAAAGAGATCACAAGCAGTTACCAAAGAAAGAGAAATCACTCTAATCATTGCCCTTTAGATTTCTCAACATGGTATCAAAGCTAAGGTTGGCTAGGGGCATTATCAAAATCTTCACTACATTAAAGAAGTTTCTCAAGAAGTGTTCAAAGGTAGAAAGCCATCTCAAGAAATGTATCAAGGAAGCATGTAATCTTCTAATTACTCCAAAGAAGGAAGTGTTCAAGACAAAGGATGAAGGACTCTTCTTGGCACTCACTGGCACATTTCAAGATGAGACCATTTGGGTGATCAATAGTGGTGCATCAAGACACATGACTAGTCATCACAAGCCACTAAAGACATTATCAAAAGGAAAATCTTCTTACTCCATAGAACTTGGAGATAATAAGACCTACCCCGTAAGAGGAATTGTATCAACCTCAATAGAACTTAAGAATGGAGGCAATATTCATCTCAACAACATCCTATTTATTCCAGGTTTGAATAAGAATATACTCTCCATTTCAAGTCTAGAAGATAAAGGTGATAAAGTAGCTTTCATTGATGGAAAAGTTGTAGTATGGAGTAAAAACTCAAGCATAGAAAATGCTAGAGTGATTGGCATTCGTGAAGGAAGAATTTACAGGTTGATATCTCCTCTTGCTCAGGCCCTGGTTAACATTGAAATCGGCCCATGTGAGATTTGGCATAGAAGATTTGGTCATCTCCATTTCAAAATCCTTCCAACTCTAAGTTCAATAGTAGATGGAATCCCTGAACTAAAAGAAGATCACGAAGGAGTATGCAAAGGATGTGCAATGGGTACGAACACCAATAGACCAATTGGAAGTAGTGCTTCACAATCAAAATAAATCTTGGATCTTATTCATTCTGATGTATGTGGTCCTATGACTCCTCAGTCACTTGGAGGTCATCTATATTATGTCGCTTGGGTTTACTTAATGAAATTCAAGGATGAAGAATTTACAAAATTTCAAGAATTCAAAGTTGCAGTAGAAAACCTTACAGAAAAAACAATCAAGATGTTAAGATCTAATAATGGAGGAGAATGTACATCCAAGGAAATCATAGCTTTCTGTAAGGAGTCTGGGATTAAGAGGGAGTTGATAGTCCCATATAATCCCGAACAAAAAGGAGTTGCAGAACAAAAGAACCAATCCATTGAAGAAAGTGTAAAAGCAATGTTACATGATCAAGACTCACCGAAATTTCTGTGGGGTGAAGCTATAGAGACAGTTGTATACATACAAAATCGAAGTCCCCACGTCACTAGATAACAAAACTCCTGAAAAAGTATTCACTGGGAAGAAATCTACCATAGATCATCTCCGAATTTTTGGTTGTCCTATCTATATTCATATACATGAGGACAAAAGAAAGAAGTTGGATCCATCAGACATGAAGGGAAGATTTGTTGGATATAGTAACTCCTCTAAGGCCTATAGGATCTACATAAAGGAAGGACATTGAATAGAAGTCAGTCGAGATGTTATATTTGTCGAAAGTATTGCATTCAAGAAATCAAAGGATCTCCCTCTGGATTTTGATGATGAAGAACTTCCAATATTTGAAGAACTTATTAGGAAAGAAGAAGAATCAAATCATGAAGATGGAGGTTCCCAGTAAACCTATACAGCCTGTGGTTATCCCCGAAACTAGAAAGAGACCTAACTGGTTGAAATCTACACTACTTGATGCAAAAGGTCATGGAGCAGCTCAAGGCACATTCAGGTAGAGAAAGAAGCCCAAATGATACTCTAGGTATGTTGCCTACATGACAAAGCTAATAGAAGCAGAGCCATCCACTTTCGAAGAAGTTATCAATCACCAAGAATGGAAGGATGCCATGAATGAAGAATATCAATCTATAATGAAGAATGGAATTTGGGAGATTATACTTGGGCCTGAAGACAAATATGTGGTAACTTCCAAATGGATCTACAAGATCAAACATGCAATAGATGGAAGTATTGATAAATATAAGGCAAGATTTGTGGCTAGGGGCTTCTCTCAACAAGAAGGCACCGACTATGAAGAAACACTTGCTCCGACAACAAGGTATACAACTATATGTTTGTTGGTCTCTTTGGCCGCATCGATGGGATGGAGCATCCACCAAATGGATGTCAAGACTGCATTCCTAAATGGCCTAATTGATGACGAAATCTGATGCAGGAGCATTCGGCTCAAAAGTATCATTGTATTTTAGTAGACATAGGGGGTCTTGTGTTTTAAGGAAGTTGGTTCGTCGAGTATTAAATTAATGTAATTATTAAGGTTTTGAGTGATTTTAATGAGAGAAACTAGAATAGGGATTAATTAAGTATTGTGAGGCATTTTTGTAAATATTCTCAAATATAGGAGAACATGAGTGATGGTCAGTGATTAGTGAGGATTGAGAGATTTTGAATTATAATAAATCCTAGATTAGGAATTGGTTTCATCATTTTGGGGATTAAAGAGAATCTTTAGGATTTAGTTAAGTTGTTGAGATCCTCAAGGGATCATCGAGAGATTTTAGGACTTGATGAGCGGATTAAGGATTTGAACCAGGAATTGGGTTACAGAACCTTTTGTATAAATGTAAACCTAAAAGGCATAGAAGGGGGTTAGCTAGCTAGGAGTTAGTTTGAGAGTTAGTTAGCTAGTGAGTTAGATAGGGTTTGATTGTAAGCCTACGGGCACGAAAGGAAAAGGCCACTGATTCGAAAATTAGGGCAGAAAGAGAGAGGGACTCATTATGTAATAATTTGTTTATATATACACAGAGAGTTAATTCTGAATTGTGCAAGTGTGGATTGAGTAATCAAATGATAAATTGTGTGAGTCAGAGTATTTGCATAACATAAGTATGCAGGGAATTCGCAAAGAATCCGAGAGAGATGAAGTGCAGAGAGGAGTGTTACGGGGTTGCACACAAATGGTATTGGAGAAAATCCTTAATGGTTACAGCGAAGGTAGAGCTGTAAGGATTTATGAAGGAAGCGTAAAGGTGCAGAGGAGTGAAGTAACAAAGCTGAAGATCGGGATCAGAACAATTGTAGACTGTAAGGCAAGAATAAATACACAGACAGCGAAGCGAGAAGACTATTACACGGTGAGATGCAAAAGAATGTAGTAGCGAAGCACAGTCGTTGGATCAATCAGATCAACGAACAAGAGTGAGGGAGATAGGCGGCTAAGATTAAGTCGCGCAAAATAAAGTCAAGAAGATGAATGGTGGAGATTAAAGTAACGTGTCGACAAAAGGGTGGAAAACGTGCAGAAGGACGGAGTTGTCTTCGTAAGTGGTAAGTATTTTCTCGCCCGCTCAAAAGGTTGTAAATGGTATTTGGAAAATCCACGAGATCAACCTTAGCAGTTGACACGTAGCACACGATGGAAAAGGAAAACCACTTTTCTCGCACGCTCTCGATCTAATATCGGTCGTGCAAGAATCTGCGCGAGATTGCGCAATAGCTGTTGGATCGAGCGGGATTGATCAACAGTGGAGATCAGCCAAGCTAGTTGGCAATCGGGTGACACGATAACCATCGAATTAAGGAATGAGATCGACAGTGGAGGTTGAATGTGCTAAAGAGAGCATCGATATATGTGCAAAGGTTTGTTGAATGGCGGAAAGGTAAGGTTTTAAGTATGGGTTATGAAATATTTCTATTATACAAGAGTTATAATAGAAATGAGCGGAATAAAGGTATTATGGTTAATGTTGGGTTAAAGTGAAACCAGAGTTGAAAGGGTACTATTGATATGCGCGGTTAATAAGAATTAACCAAAGATTATGAAGGGTTGTATAAGGTTCCGCTCAAGGTTTATTAAAGTTAAGACTTTGGATAGTTAAATCAAACGTTTCCGCATAGAGTTTAATTAAAAGCATTAAACCTTGGTTTAAGAACGTTTTACTAAGCAAGAATATTAAAATTCCTGGGACATGTATATGACATGCATTTTATATGCATACTGTGGGTATGTACGGCTTAGGCTGCATCAAAATCTATATAGAACAACCCTTGGAATATGAAGTTAAAGATAGAAAGGCATATGTGTGTAGATTGAAGAAGGCATTATATGGCCTCAAGTAAGCACCAAGGGCATGGTATGCTGGGATGGATGCATACCTTCAAAGATTAGACTTCACAAAGAGTTATGTTGATCCAAACCTTTATATTAATGTGGTGAAGGGAGAGTTGATAATCATTGTTTTGTATGTGGATGACCTTCTCTTGACAGGTGTGGAAGGTCAAATTGAAGAATGTATGAAGCAACTAGTAGTAGAATTTGACATGAAGGATGTAGGTTTGGTGCACTACTATATTGGACTAGAAGTCTGGCAAGGACCTGAAGAGATCTATTTAAGTCAAGGAAAGCATGTGATCAAGATGTTGAAGAAGTTTGACATGATGGATTGCAAACCAATGACAACCCCAATGATCACAAATTTGAAAAGACTGAGGAGTTTTGAATCGAGCGTTGTGAATCCTTCCATGTATAGACAATTGATTGGCTCCCTGATGTACTTGGTGAATACTCAACCAAACATATGCTTTGCAATAAATGTTCTCAATCAATTCTAAGTGGAGTCGAAGCATGATCATTAGATAGCAGCAAAACATATTCTAAGATATCTGCAAGGAACCATCCACCACTGCCTAAAATACGATAGGAGGAATGATGTCAACTTGATTGGATATACAGATTCTGACTGGGGAGTCAGTGAGCAAATGGAAGCAACACTATAGGAGGATGTTTCAGTTTGGGATCCTCCATGATCTCATGGATGAGCAAAAAGCAAGATACAGTGACTTTGAGTAGTGTTGAGGTAGAGTATATTGCAGCCAGTGAGTTAAGCAGAAAAGCGGTATGGTTGAGGAAGCGGTTATCTGACCTATTTGAAGGACCTATGGACCCTACAGTGATACATTGTGATAACACCAGTTGTATTTGATTTTTTGAAGACCCAGTGTTTCATGGAAAGACTAAGCATATCAACAACAAGTATCACTACATTTGAAAGATAGTACAAGATGGTGTGTTGCAGCGACAATATATCTCCACCGCTGAGAAGGTAGCTGACATATTGAAAAAAATCTTCGTAATAAAAAGCTTGTGTATTTGAGAAACAAGCTTGGTTTGGTTGATGTACCCTCCCTAGTTGAGAGGGAGAGATAGGCACATCATTCTTGTCTTCACTTGGGAAGACATAATGGAGGATTGGGTAAGCATCTGACATCTGATACTCTTTGAGGATGAGGTAGGACATCCAAGATAAGTGTTGTCGTGGACCGATATTCTTTGAGGACTAGCTATCCAAGATAAGAATAGTAAAAGGAAGGTCATACTCTGTGAACACTCGGGTGGGGTATGTACCTTGAGATACAATGATGATGGCGTCTATAAATCATTGGTCTCACCAGCATTGTGCTATGATCTTGTGGAGAGATAGAGTTGTTAGTCAAGGCCTTGCTATATGAAAATGTTGGTTGTTATGATGCTAAACAAATGGGTTATCAATCTGACTCTTCTTATGAGATCTCTACCGATTGAGAATGTCCATGTATCATTTATGAATACCTCCCTACTTAAGAGGGAGTGTTGAAAAATGTGTAACTAGGTTCGGTCTTCATAAATATGAAATGTACTTTTGATTCTTGTAAATTGCAAAATGAAAGAAAATTATTATTATTATTATTATTGGAGCAAAGGTTTCATGCTCAAGATCTTTCATTTTAGAGGTCAAGCACCCATTGAGTGTTGCTAGGGTTTGTTCTATGTCAAGAAGTCGAAGAGTCATTGTCATAAGTTGAAGAACCCTTCGAGCACATTGTAACTAGTAAAGAAAATTATTTTTGTCCTTAAAAGTGTCAAAATACCCTCCAAGATCAAGTTGACCTAATTTGAGGAGCCATGTCCACCTTTGAGAAGCCTATCTAAAGGAGGAAACTCAACCTCCTTACAGCACATTCATGTTGAAATTGGAAACTAGGGCCAAATTCCACCTTGGGACAACTCATTTGATGGCGCTGATGATTGCATTGGATTCCTCTTTTCGAGAGGTCCAAGATTGATATAAAGATCATCTCATTTGAACAAGCAGAAGAGTGATTTTGAATTTATTCCCTCACATATGCAAATTGTCCAGGCCAGCCTTAGCGTAATGTAGGCTCAAGAAGCCTAATGGATGTGTCTCTTCACCCATAAAGAAGTGTATAAATAGAAGAGACCTCACACCTCATTTGGACATCATTCACTCACACATTCCTCTCTCTTCATCAGATTGGTTCGTATAGCTTGGGCATCTTCTCTCTCTCTCTCCCTCTCTCTCACGTGCAACTAGGAGGACAGAATTTATGGGCTAAAACAAAACCGGATTTCAGAGTGTTTGACCAACGTTGACCAAGGTTGTTTTGACCGAATTTGGCTACAGTTTTGAGGGTAAAATTTCGATTTCTCTAGGCCACTATGTCTGGCACAGAAATCTAGGATTTTGGGGTTGTTTGACCTACATTGATTGCAAACATGTTTGACCACAGAGATCACTGTTGTTTGACAGATTTTGACCAGAGTTGTTGGGAATGTTTTGGGTTGACTTTGAGCTTTGCTGGAAGCCAAATTGGACTGCCTTTGACCGACCTTCAAAGGAGGTGTTTTGCAGTTGTTTTGACAAGCAATGACTTTCTGGTTAGGGCTGAAGTATGACTACAGTTGACTGCAGAATTTGATAGGCCTGATTTGAATTTGTATTGAACTTAGTCTATTTGACTTTTGTACAATCTCTCTACTAAACTATTGAATAATAATAAGAAGAATTGATCAAAGGGTTGCCCCACATTGGGGTATTTCCATGGCATCCACCAAATCTTGTGTCCTCTTGTCTTGGCTTGTCTTCTACATTTGTTTTATGTCCTATATTCATTTCTTGTCAATGTGATTAATGGTTAATGTGATTGCTACTAGAAATAATTGGAAATTGTTATTGGTTTGCTAAAGGAACATTGAAGTAAATTGTGCTAAGCATAGAACATACTATTGTTATCTAAAATTAGCAATTCATCTCTCACTCATTCAAGTGAAGGAAGAAGAGGGAGAAGGCAACAAAGAAGGAAGAGGGCAAAGAAGACTTATTTTTGGACTATCTCTCTCACACGTGCAAAGATGTCGTACTCCCTATGACTAGGATGCATGGTGTTCAACAACTTGATCTCAAATCATTTGAGGTTCTACCTCTGGACTAACTTTTGTTAGTGGAGAGTGGTAAGGTCTTGTAACTCACTCTCGATCACTTCTTCTTTATTATTACTTCATGGTTCAACAGAGCAAAGCAAAGGAGAGATGGCAGAGATGTTACATGATGACATGATGGTATGATGATGACAGATGGACTGGCAGGTGGAATTCTCTGTAATTGAGAGGGAGTGTTAAAATTGGAAACTAGGGCCAAATACCACCTTGGAAAAGCTCATTTGATGGAGATGATGATTGCATTGGTTTCCTCTTTTCGAGATGTTCAAGATTGATATAAAGATCATCTCATTCGGACAAGCAGAAGTGTGATTTTGAATTGATTCCCTCACATGTGCAAATTGTTCAGGTCAACCTTAGCTTAATGTAGGCTCAAGAAGCCCAATGAATGGATCTCTTCACCCACAACGAAGTTTATAAATAGAAGAGATCTCACACCTCATTTGGACATCATTCACTCACACATCCTTCTCTCTCTTCATCAGATTGATTCGTGCAACTTCGACATCTTCACTCTCTCTCACATGTGTGGCTAGGAGGACAAAATTTTTGGGCTAAAACATAACCGAATTTCAGACTGTTTGACCAGGGTATGACCAAACCTGTTTTGACCGAATTTAACTTCAGTTTTGAGGGCAAAATTTCAATTTCTCTAGGCTGCATTGTCTAGCACAGAATTCGAGGATTTTGGGGTTGTTTGACTTGTGTTGACCATAGGCATGTTTGACCATAGCACTAACTGTTGTTTGACCGAATTTGACCAAAGTTGTTGAGATTGTTTTGGGTGGAATTTGACCTTTGCTGGAGGCTGAATTGGACTGCCTTTGCCCAAGCTTCAAAGGAGGTGTTTTGTTGTTGTTTTGACTAGTGTTGACTTTCTGGTTAGGGCTTAACTTTGACTGCAGTTGACTGCCGAATTTGACAGGGTTGATGTGAAAATTCTATCACTACAGCAACTAATTTACTTTTCCTACTTATTCCAAAATAAGTTATCTATGAAATTACTAATTTACTTTTCCTACTTATTCCACAATAAGTTATTTATGAAATTACTTCAATAAACATTAAAATAAATATTGTTGCAGATATCACACCATAATACAGAAACAAACATATGCACAAGAATCAACACATTGACATAGTTATTTTGGACAACAGTCCCCGGAAAAGCCCAATGTGGGAAAACCGATGCAACAAGAGAGGTTTTTATTATTCAAAAATTCTTCAGTACAACAGAGTGCCAAACTGGCTTACCCACAGAGAGAAAAAATTTCTCCAGCACTTCTCCCAATCACAACGTCAACCCGGCTGACCTATGTGTGGCTCTCAGACCCTCTGCATCAGGCCCTGCTTGACTGCATCACCCACGCAGGCCTAGTTAGTGACTGCACAGTCTCCTACTACCTTTGCGTCTACCTGAAGTGCCCTGCGTCTGCTTCTCCTACCTCAGCGTTGATCTCTAGTGGTTGATCCCATCTCTCTATTCCGTACTGGCTGCCTCCTGACTGCTCACCAAACCACTGGTTCAATTTCTCAACTAACCCCGCTCTAGAAATTGAGCTGACTAATCTCTTTTAGTGTGTTCTCCAAGTGACCCTCAAGCCGCCTCTTATATTTTTCTCGTTGACAAATCAACGATCAAGATTAAGTCCCTAATCAACGACCGAAACTAAGTCCCTAATCAACAGCTAAGATTAGATCTGGCTTGATCCATGACTTTTGGACCATTCTAACACAGTTTTATATTAATTCACATTAATATTTTTTATTCCCTAAGTTTAGACTTAGGGACTTCATTAAAAATATTAATTATTTTAATATCTCCCAAACTGTTTAGAATCTACCCAAACCCTTTCTTGGTATTGGAGATCTCATGTGCCTCACCCTCTCCACCAATTTTCGTGGCTAGAGCACATCCGATGCTACCTCAAATCAACACTCTCTCTTAGTGAGGACTATGCTCTAGCAATACTCCTCACTAAGCATCACCCTAATCATCCTGCATCGAACCCTGTGCTAATGCTAGGCATGCTGCCCATCATCCTCTGCACTGTTGCATCTGTACGACAACTCCCTCTGCATCTGTGCTGCTACTAGTCCTTTCTCCCAACAATGCATTTGTGTTGTTGCTAGTCCTTTCTCCCAACACTGCATCCGCACTGCAACTCCCTTTGCATCCGTGCTGCTATTACTCCTATTTCTACTTCTAAAACGAGTTCTTTATCATCCCCATCTTTTCCCTGAAGTAGCCAAACCTTGTCCTTCCAAGGGCCTTGGTGAGGGTGTCCGCCACCTGTACTCTTGTAGGACTGTAGCTCAACTGTACAGCTCCTCGTTGGATATAGTCTTTGACAAAGTGACATCGGATATCAATATGCTTCGACCTATCATGAACCACTAGATTCTCAGAGAGCTTGATGCAACTCTGGTTGTCGCACATGATCTTGCCTCCATATTCTTTCTAAATAGGTTCACCAGCAGTTTTCTAAGCCATATGGCCTCACACGAAGCTGTGCTTGCTGCCATATATTCAGCTTCAGATGAGCTCAGAGCCACTGACTTCTGTTTCCTACTACACCAAGAGGTCATTCATGATCCAATGTTGAAACAGTACCCAGAGGTACTTTTCCAATCCACTGAACTTCCTACCCAATCTGCATCGGGAAATCCACTCAAACCGATATCCTTACCTTTAGTGTACAAGAGTCCATAATCGACTGTTCCTTGTAAATACCTAAGAACGTGTTAGCCTGCTACCCAGTGTGCCCTCTTTGGTTCCACCATGAACTGACTGAGAGTGTTTACAGCGTAGCAAATATTTTGGCCTGGTATTGACCAAATACATCAGGGATCCTATGAGCTGCTTGTATAGGGTGGGATTGACATCCTTGTCTTTTGATGCATCAATCTTCGTCCAGTTGGTGATCATTGGCGTAGCCATAGGTCTACAGTCCTCCATCCAGAATCTTTTCAAGATTTCTATAGCATACCTCCCTTGCCCAAGGAAGATTTCTCCCTTTCGCTGCCAAACTTCCAACCCTAGGAAATAGTGCATTCGTCCCAAATCCTTCATATCGAATTATGTGGCTAGATTCTTCTTGCAGTCCCCAATGAATCTGGATGATCCTGTGAGAAAGAGATCATTCACATACAATACTAAGATTAGCGGCTCATTCTCTACAACTAGATAGTAGAGATTCGGATCCGCGTCATTCTTGACAAATCCCATCTTCTGCAAGTAGCCATCTATTCGACCATACCATGCTCTCAGTGCCTATTTCAGCCCATACAAGGCTTTCTTCAATCTACATAGATGAGACTTCTTCTCATGAGTTTCAAAGTCCTTTGGTTGTTCAATGTATACCTCCTCTTCTATTACTCCGTTCAGAAATTCCGTTTTGACATCCATCTGATGGAACTCCCATCCCATCTCGACTACAACAGATATCACGGTCCTAATAGATGTATACCTGGCTACCAGGGCGAAGGTTTCCTCATAGTCAATCCCTTCCTTTTGAGCATACCCCTTAGCCACAAACATGGCCTTGTATTTCTCAACACTGCCATCTGCAGCGTATTTGATCTTGTAGATCCTTCTTGAACCTAACACTGATCTGTCTCGAGGCCTTGGCACCACCTCCCAGACATCGTTTACCATTATGGTGTTGTATTCCTCTACCATCGCATCTAGCCAAACCTGATGTTGAGCTGCCTCCTTGAAACTGGCAAGCTCTCCATCCTGAGCTACTAATGCTTGATATCTATCTGGTTGTTTTCCTCCCTCTTATTGTTTTTGGCGCACCGATGAAGTCCTTTGCATCTCGTAGAATCTAACGAAGTTCCCTGCTAGTTCTTCCTCTGCCAGCAGGTGCTTTTGTTCGCTCCTCCTCCTCATCCTGAGAATCTTCCTATCCTTAGGAAGAATTGTTTACTTCTGTTGGTTGAAGAGGTTTAACCAACGGTTCCTCTTTCCACTGCTCCTCGAAAGGCATCTCACGAGATCTTCTGAAAGCCCTATCCTCCATGAACTTTACATTTCATCATACTACTACCTTCCTGCTCCCTGAAAGATAGATTCTGTATGCCTTAGCATTCTCGCTATATACCACTAGATATCCCTTTTCCGCAGTCTCGTTCAGCTTCTTCCTCTTTTCTTCAGGTATGCAGCAAAATGCTAAACTCCCAAATATCCTGAAATGACTGACTTCAGGTGTCTTCCCTGTGAAGACTTTCTTTGGAGTAATCTTGTCCAATGCCCGCTGAGGAGTCATGTTCTGAACATAGACTGTTGTGTTGCATGCTTCCACCCACAGGAATTTTGGCATATCCTGATCATACATCATGGCCCTAGTTGCTTCTAAAATAGTCATGTTCTTCCTTTCTGCTACCCCATTTTGCTCCAGATTGTAGGGAGTTGTCCACTCTCTTCTAATGCCCTCCTTAGCACAAAAACCAGTGAAGTCCTTATCGACATATTCTCCACCATTATCTGAGCGCAAAACTTTTATTTTCTTCCCAGTCAGATTCTCCACCAGAGCCTTGAACTCCTTGAATCGACTGAAAACTTCATCCTTGGTTTTCAAAAAATAAATCCAAGTTTTCCTCGAGTGGTCATCAATGAAGATAAGGAAATACTCAGCACCACTGAGAGCTTTGACGGACATAGGTCTGTAGATATCTAGAGTGTATCAATCCTAGTACACTCTTGGCCCTGTGTTTGCTCCTAGGAAATGTTGCCTTAGCATACATTCTTAGAGCACATCCCCTGAATACATCATCTCATTCCGTACCCAGATCCGAAACTCCTATTACAGTGCTCCTGAGAATTCTCAGAGCTCCATGGTGCAAGTGACCCATTCTTTTGTGCCATAGTTCGTTCAAGTCTTGTCTCCATGATTGCCTATTAGTGCCATTGGTGATTCTAGTTGTAATCTGTACAACCAATTACTTTTGATCCCTGTTGTCGCACAGATTGTCATGACAACGCTCAAACCGGGGGCTGTCACCCTGATCCCCGATCTCTCCGTTTAAGCTTGTCTCCCGCGGCTAAGGGAGGTAGACCCTGTAGGGAAATGGATAACCAACTATGAACCAGTTGGATTGGGAGACACGAAGGAACAAGCACTAAATTGATTTTATTAATTTAATGGACCAGTGCCTTATGGGTTTGATGTTTAAACGATTACTTACTAGATGTTGCAGAAATGTAAATCATGCACAGCAATCATTTATCATCAAATAACTTGAACGATGCAAGATATCCAGTAAATTCACAATGCTTTTAATGATGATCTAGCAATTTAAAAAAATAAACTTCGAAAGATACAACCATGTAAATTTGAACATTAACCAGATATCATATTCCTGTAGCAAATCTTCAGAATGGTCATTCATGCATGATAAACATCAATTCCACATCAAAATCTTGATCTCAACAGGAAAAAGTAAAACATGATAAATGCTTGAGCCAAGACCAAATCTGGCCAAAATATTTCCCAAAAATATATATTTTTTTATGGTTTTTCAGATAAAATAAAATTTTAAAACTAAAAATCTAAATTAAAACAAAATTTAAAATTTAATCTAAAGTCTAAAAAGAAATTTTTATTGGTCTT